>PVIC010010708.1:8107-42980 GCA_004025085.1 Thryonomys swinderianus
AGCGAGACCCTGTCTCCAAAAAGCAAAAAAAAAAAAAAAAAAAAAAAAAGAGATCAGCAGATGTTAAAGTACCTACTATTGAATTCAAATCACACACTGAGTTAAGTGGCAGTTTTATGTTGAGTTCAGTATTTAAAAAATATCTACACCTAAGTCTAGACTACGTGTTGAGTTATTTTCAGAGCTGCAGCTTGAAACCTGTGGTCAGCGAGAGGTATTTTAATACACATGCTGTATATATTGTTTGATAACACATTTAAGTAAATCTCTTGGAGCAGAGGCATTCCAGATGGAAAGAAGTAAAAGGCTTTTAGCTTTAACCTTAATTGATGCTCTAAGGCCAGAGAAGCCCTTCAGCAACAAGGGTCCTCAGCTAGAAAAACCACTGAGTATCAAAAAGCCTCCAAACTACTCCTTCTGATCTTGCTCCAGACCAGCCAGCTGCTGCCTGGCAGTTCAAGAAGACAATGCTTAAAGGACTTGCAAGTTTGACAAAAAAAGTTGGAGAAATTGATTGGTATTTAGAGTTTAGTGGTCTCCTATGGGTATTCCTGGGTTTCTGTGACTGATTTTGATGAAGTGCTTTTATTTGTCTCTCTACCCAGAGACTGCAGATGAATTTGCAATAGAGCAGCATGCCTCCTGTTTAGCTTTGTCAGGCACCACTTAGACATGTTATAATTTATTTTCCAGGAAAAATATTTCTCATGAGGGCTTCTGGCTAACACAGTTATAAAGCAGCTGGCTACCGTTCAGCCTGTTGTCTGCTGGCAGCTGGGCTTCCCTGTATTGGCAAAAAAGAAACACAACTAGAGGGGGAAACTGTGAACGATGGGGGCAGGGACCGAAATCGCTACTTTAAGAGGCCTCAATCTCCTCTTTCAGGCTGCTTCTAGATGTTTACAATGGTCCTGGACCTCCTGTTGTATCTAACAGGGATAACTGTTGGAGCTCTGGTGTGTCTGTGCTTGTGCACTGGAAAGTCTTGAAAGTCACTGTCCAGACTGTAAAGTGCCCCAGGATATTCATCAAATAAAACCCAGGTGATTTTTTTCACCATCACACACCACAGGCAGAGCTTCACATAATTACTAGATTGATTTTTTTTTTTTTTTTGAGACAGGGTCTCGCTTTGTAGTTTAGGCTAGCCCTATGTAGGGCTAGCTAGGCAAGCTCACTATAGCCCAGGCAAACCTCGAACTCAGCAATCCTCCTGCCTAGGCCTCCCGAGTGCTGGGATTACAGGCATGAGCCACCACACCCGGTTCTGTGGTATGTGGTATTGATTGCTGCTGGGCGTGAGTCACTACACCCAGCATTGTATGCGGTCACCAGGATCAAACTCAGGACCTGTGCTTGTGAGGAAGGTGCTGGAATCACTGAGCTAAATCTCCAGTTCATTACTGGATTGATTTTAAAAGAATTCATTAAGAAAAAAAAAAAACCTTTAGAGTAAATTCACACAACTGGTGAGATGTTCTTATGACGAGAGATGTAAGGGAACTGAGACTGATACTAAAACTCCTTGTGTTATGACATATACATATATCTAGAAGCACACCCTTCCCCAAGCCTGATGTGTGCATAAGTGGGGCTTAGAGGAGGTGTATGGATAGTGTGTGTGTGTGAGATAATGGATCCATGGTTATGCAACACTGGGTTATGTAACAGCTGGTTGTGATATTGGGGGTGGGGCCTGGTGAGAAGAAGTGGGTCTTTGTGGACAAGGCCTAGAAGGATGATATATATCCCTTCTACTTCCCTGACCCTGTGCACTGCTTCCTTTAGCCCTGCCATGGACTGTTCCTCCTATGTCACACCCATCTCTCATACTCCTCAGTCTCAGAGCACACCAACCATAGATGAAAGCTCTCCAAATTCTAAACTAAAATAAACTTTTCTTCCTTTAACTTGTGGGTGTCAAATATTTTGCTCTAGCAAAGAAAAATGTCACCTTCACTCAGGGCATGTGTTTGCCGGTTTGAATAGTGAGCAAAACTTCAAGAAAATTTATTTTGTGTGTGTCGAAAATTTACAAGATCACCTATCATTAAGCCCCAGACTTTATTGTTATAGCTCAGCATTTTTAAGAACTACTAAGACATTTTAAAACTCTGATAAGCGAAACATTTGTTTGTTATTTGGAATTAAAACAACTCTTCTAGGCCTAGATATTTTTTCTAACATTCTAGTACACAAAATGGAAAACTAAGGTAAATAATTGCATTAAGCTACTCCTTAAAGTCTTTAGTCCTTATCCAATTCTTCTGATTAATTCAATTCTGTCATCAGTGGCTCAGCTTTTCAACAGAAATGTCAGTACCATGGTTCCAGTCAGAGGCAATAGTTCATGACAAAACACCACTTTACAGACGTTAGGAATTTTCTTCAAATATACTAAGACACATCAGGCAAAATTGGGTAGTTTTTTTTATATGTATCTGAAAGTATCAACAGAAGATTCTCACACAAAAACTAGGTATTCTATTTTTCCATCCCGCGATGCTCAAAAGAGTTTACTATCACATCAACATTGATGGACAATGAATGGTCCCATCACTCTTCTGGGAACAAGACCATGATTCCACAGATGCTGAGAATCATGTTCTGACTTTATATTGTAAAGAACTGTACAATGAGATTAAATTTTTAAGATGTTTAAGTGTGGGAAGTATGCCTCTTCATTCAGAAGAATGGGAAGCATGAACAGGAGAAGCTTGCAGGAGAGAAATACACTACACAGAGAATCAAGCAAGAAGTAGGCTACACTAGTTTTTGAATTGAATAAAACTGCCCCAGTCAGCTAGAAATCTAAGACTGTGGACATCTTAATCCTCTAGGAGTAGAATCCTAGTGAAAAAAAGAAATCAGCATTTTTAACATACAGTCCAGGGGATTTTGATCTACAGTTAGGGGAGCATTTTTGTAGAGAGCATGAGTGGATGCGTGTTGCTGGCCACGAGATGAGCTGTGCCCAGCTGTACTCAGGGCCACTCTAGCCTTTGTTATTTATCTTATTTTGACTAACATTAGAATTCTTTTTCACTCAAGAGTGTCAAGTTTAGGCATATTTTATGAAGTTACTCTAATTTCACAAAAGTAGGTAAAGAAAATATTCAGCTACACAGCACTGCTCCTGAAACATACACAGATTCTTTAAAATAACCGCGGAGAACTCACTGGAGAATTCATTTTCTCTCAAGCCACTTTCCTAAGAATCCACTGTGCTGAGGATGCATCTTCAAGGCACAGGGGACAAAAGAGAAACATGCTGAGCTTTTAAAAATGTGTAAGGTCCAAACAGACCCTCGCTAAGCACAATCTCTAACAATGCTAATTCCCATACTGCATTTTCTGAGTGTGTGCGATCTTCCACTGTTCTCAAAAATCACCCCCAACAAAAGGAGTAGGGTCTTCATAGGTTGTGTCTATCATTACACTGTGGCCAATCTGGGGAGTTTTAGATGTGACATGTGGAGTACATTTTATGTGATGTGTGTAATGGAACTCTCCAACCAAGTTTCTTTATCTCAAGTTAACGTTGCAAACGCACAAGACCAAACCGGCACATCTCAGTTTCTGGCATGGCAATAAAAGGATGGTTTTCAGTACGGACTCAACTCATACAGGAGATGTGAGTTAGTGCCAGCTGAATCGAAAGAAACAAAGAGAGGGAAGTCACAGGAAACCTCTGGCTCAGTTTGTGGCTCTTCCAACCCTACAAAATCACAGAGTGCCTCACTAGCGAACTCAGCACTGCCATGGAGTTTGTTGCCAGTTGGCATTTTAAGTGAGCATGTCATTTAAAACCTGTAAGACAATTATTTTGGAAATGCATGAAAGCAGCCACTGTGCAGAGTCAGTTTTTGCCTCTTTTAACCATACAAATCACCAAACAACTCAGATGGTCTACAGGAGAAAATAAATAACTGAAATTTTAAAGGTGCTCATTCTAGAGCTGCCACCTCTGGCTGACCTAGACCTAATGGGTGAAAGTTATGAAAAACGGATTTTTGAATCAGTTGAAGGATAGAATTCTTAGCAATTACAGCTTTGAAAAGTTAGCTGAAGGTGTTTTTTCATGTCTCTGGGGAAGTTTGGTTTATGTCCCTGAAAAGTTAGATGCACACCCAGTAAGCTATGTGCAGATTTGTGCCAGAAATGACCAAGGAAATATTAGAGGGTATAATCCAAAACTAAGAGGAAAATCTTCAGTGACAACCAAGAGCAGGACTCAGGTCCCGCAAGGGTTCTGTTCAGCGGACAGTGTCATGGGCTGTGCTGGCAAAGCCCTTCATGGAAGCTGGAGAATTCCACAGGGCACAGTTGAGATGAGACCCCCTCACTTGGTACTGTTCCCTTTCAACACACGGGAAGAAAATTCCATGCCAGGCACACTAAATGGATGTACAAACACTGGTCTAAAATCTTAAATGAACAATCCCTCTAAATTTAATATATAGTTTAAGAAATAAAACTGTACATATCCATTAAATTATAATTGACAAAATTATGAAAGCTCAGGTGGGGAATAAGAAAATGGCAAAGCTAACACTTCCTCTCACCTACACTGAGTACAAAATTCCCACGAACTATAACACTTGGCTTGTCTTTCATTTTGCACAAAGTACCTTATTAGATACAACAAGGATTAGTAAAATGTTGTGGATTATCTGTGTGCCACTTGAAGTGTAGATTAAATCTACTTTCGCATACTGTGTATTTTGCCTTGAGATATGAGTGAGACTATTAAAATTAAATCACTGCAATTAACAATATGTATTTAAAGTAAGTATTCTGACTTCTTTCAAAGGCTTTTTCTTATGAAAGATAAACGTTTTCTTAGAGGCAAACCTAATTCTCCTTCATATTAAAAATAACTAAGATAATATGTGGCAAATGATTTGGTGACATTAAAATTATTATCTGTAAATGGCATCATGAAATGCACAAAAATAATTTCTAAAATTTTAAAAAATTATGTACTGATGGCCGGAGGATTAGCTCAGTGGTTCCGGCACCTGCTTTGCAAGCGAACGGTCCTGAGTTTGATCCCCAGTAACCACATACAATGCTGGGTGTGGAGACTCACACCCACCAGCAATCAATACCACATACCACAGTGCCGGGCGTGGTGGCTCATGCCTGTAATCCCAGCACTCGGGAGGCAGAGGATTGCTGAGTTCCAGGCTTGCCTGGGCTACATAATGAGCTGAGGGTGAGCATGAACTACAAAGTGAGACCCTGTCTCAAAAAAAAAAAAAAAAAAAAAAAAAAAAAAATCTCAGAAGCACATGGTTTTACTCTCTTTGGGGGTTTGAAAGTAAAACTTACGAGTGTTGTTTTGTTTTTGTTTTTGTTTTTGTTTTGCAGTACTGGGGATTAAACTTGGGTCCTTAGAGGGCCGGAGATTTAGCTCAGTGGTTCCGGCGCCTGCCTCACAAGTGCAAGGTCCTGAGTTCGATTCCGATAACCACATAGAATGCTGGGTGTGGTGGCTCACGCCCACCAGCAATCAATACCACATACCACAATGCCAGACATGGTGGCTCACGCCTGTAATCCCAGCACTTGGGAGGCAGAGGCAAGAGGACTACTGAGTTTGAGGCCTGCCTGGGCTACATAGTGAGCTCAGAGCTAACCTGAACTACAAAGCAAGACCCTGTCTCAAAAAAAAAAAAAAAAAAAAAAAAGTACTGAACAAATTAAATATCTTTGTTATACATTTAAATAAATCTAACTGTTCAACTTTTTAGCTTATATATGCATTTTAATAATTAAATGTACAAAGAACAACTAAAACAATTCTTCAAGAATTAAAAAATAAAGTTTTGGGCCGGAGGGTTAGCTCAGTGGTTCCAGCGCCTGCCTTGCAAGCGCAAGGTCCTAGGTTCGATCCCCGGTAACCACATACAATGCTGGGCGTGGAGACTCACGCTCACCAGCAATCAGCACCACATACCACAGTGCCGGGTGTGGTGGCTCACACCTGTAATCCCAGCACTTGGTAAGCAGAGACAGGAGGATTGCTGAGTTCGAAGCTTGCCTAGGTTACATAGTGAGCTCAGGGCCAGCCTGAACTGTAAAGCGAGATCCTGTCTCAAATAAATAAACAAACAAATAAATAATAAAGTTTTGAGTGGGAGAAAATATAAGGAAATTATTGACTGGTGAGTTTACTGGCTATAATTAAAAGAAAGTGGAAGACAGGACATACAGTAAGGCCAAAAATGTGCTGTTACACTTGGAATCCACAGGGAAGTTATAGAATTTAAATTTCAGTAATTATACAAGTACTACTACTAAGCTAATTTAGTAATAGCTATATGTAGTGTATACATAATATATTGAACTCCAGAGGTAACAGTGTTTATAATACATGTGATTTTCTGGTCATATACTGCAAAAACAAACACATGAGGGCTGGGGATTTAGCTCAGTGGCACCATGTCTGTATTACAAGTGTAAAGTCCTTAGTTCGATCCCCAGTACTGGGAGAAAAAATACATGCAAATGTAAGTAAACTATAGAGTGATAAGATAATTGTCTTTCTTTTAAGAGAACAATTAAAAGAAACAAGCATTTATTGTTCACTATAATTAACTGTCAAGTATGTGAAACTTGGTAAAGAATTTCAAAAATGACCACCTAAATTATCCCTTCCGGTCAAATATGTTGTTTTAACAAGGAGTGAAAAAATTAGAGCAATTTAAAAAAAAAAAAAGCTTACACATGAAGAAAATATTTAGCAAATGTCTGTTGGAAATAAAATTTTGATCATTTGTGATGTTGTTACCAAGTGAACCCTCTTATATGTATGAAAAATAAAAGTGAAAAAATATTTTCTGATCTGTGCCTGAAGAAGCCGTTCAGGCAATCTTGAATCAATTCGTTACAAAGTAATGAATAATAAATGTTTTTCAGTCTGTCTAATTAATAAAAAGAGATAAACATAAAATAAATTTTACACATAAAAACGGTTGCAAAATTCATTGGTAGAACTGAAAAATAAGTGGCATATATTGGGAGTTACTATGTCCTTTGAAATTCATGAATTTAAACTTAATTCCCAAAGTGATAGTATTTAGAGGTAGAGTCTTTGAAAAGTGATTAAATCATGTGGATTTGCAGCTGGATTTGTGCCTTCATGAGCCTTTGGAGAACTTGTATTCCCTCTTTTCCTGCCATAAGCACATAGAGTGAAAAGATCACTGTCACTGAACCAAAAACAGCCTAATCAAGAGCCAGCATCCTGAGCTCAGTCTGCAGGCTTCTAGAACTGTCAGTAAAAAGAAAATGTTCCTGTAATACCACCCTCTATGGTACTCTACTATAGTAGCTCAACTTAAGAGAGTTGAACATAAAGATTCAATAATTATTAATTAAGTCCCCCTATACTCTATGTATATCTCTGTACATCTAGGAGTCAAGTACTCCTGTTATAAAAAATTTTTACACCAGGGCCAGGGATTTAGCTCAGGTGTTCCAGTGCCTGTCCCATAAGCACAAGGTCCTAGGTTTGATTCCTCATCAAAAAAAAAAAAAAATCACATCAATATAAAAATAAGTTAAGTCTACCATGGAGACTACATCTGAAGTTTTCAAGAGATTAATCAGTTCAATCATTTTCAACTCCAGAACTCGTATTTTAATGACATAAAATAGTATTTTATCTACTAATTAAAAATTTGTTAAATATATTTTGTAAAACTTGCTGGAGTAGCTGGACTAGGAGAAGGAGGGGAGGTTCGTAGGAAGGGGCCCATTCCTGACATGACAGGCTGAATGTAAACTTTCGCTTGACTCTTTGCTTGGGAGTCTTGGAATGCAATTTACCCAAATGGTCTTCAGGTCAGTGAAGAGTTTAATGCTCAGCACGTGCTAAGCAGAAGGCCGAGCAGTTGGAGGGAGTTTGCCTATTTCAATGAACTAGAAGAAAAAGTTTCAGACACTTCCTAGAAGTACACTTCACTCAGAAAGCCCCAGTAAAAGTGACAAATGTCTCCCTCAAGCTCGGGTTCTGCTTTCTCCCTCTCTCTGTTCTACGCACTCCTAAGACAAGAGGAATCAGAGTGTGTAGATGTGAATGGTGAGCCAGGGTGGGGGTGGGGGTGTGCGTGATGTTACCAGTGGCTTCCTCTCTCTTTCCCAAGTCTCTGTTTTCTTTCTTCCGGTGACCTCCGCCCAACCTCTGGCCATACTTTTGGATTTCACTTGGGAGAAACCCAAGACACAGGAGAATCCTAACTTTGTCCAGTCTTCTACACAAACTTTTTAACATATGGTTTAATAAACCTCCCTGTAAAACCATTCCCCATCCACTAGGCTTCCCCGGATGAACCCAGACATGATGCAGCAGGGGGAATTCATTCTTGTAATAATTTTTTAATTGAATTCTTTATTGGTACAATTTATATACATCTCACAATCACATGTAACATTGGGGAATTTGTACCAATATATGACACAGTCAATTCTCATTTTTACCCATATCCCTACCCACCCATACCTCCCTACCCCCTATATAAATGCCTATATACCCAAAAGAACTTAAAAAATCACATTGGAAAGACAGATGTACACCCTTGTTCATAGCAGCTCAGTTCGTGTTAGCTCAGTCTTGTAAACAACCCAAATGCCCATCAACTGGAGAGTGGATAAAGAAGATGTTGTTTTTTTTATAAAATGGAGTACTACTCTGCCATAATGAATGATAAGACTGATTCATTTATGTGCAAATGGATACACCTGTAGGACATGCTAAGGAGTGAAATCAATAGATCACAGATAGGCAAATACCAGATCTTCTCATTGATATGAGCACCTGTAGATGCAAATGAGCTCTAGAAAGTATGAGTCTTTGTAGAATGGGAAATTTTCAAGGGAAATTTGGTGTGGGGATGCAATGAGGGGAAGGAATAAATATGATTCTGAAAGAAAATAAAAGGGGGAATTCATTCTTGCTGTACTATCTCCAGACTTCTGCTGCACATAATCCATGAGTGTAGCACGATGATTGTTTCAAAAACCAGACTCTTGAGTGGTTTGCCACTTCGTCACAAAAATAGAACTGAGGGCCAGAGATTGGCTCAGTGGTTCCAGCACCTGCCTCACAAGTACAAGGTCCCTGGTTCAATCCCTGGTAACCACATACAGCAATACTGGGTTTGGTACACCCACTGGTAATCAGTACCTCATACCACAGATGCCAGGCTTGGTGGCTCAAGCCTGTAATACCAGCACTCGGGAGGCAGAGGCAGGAGGATTGCTGAGTTCAAGGCTTGCCAGGGCTACATAGTGAGCTCAGGGCCAGCCTGAACTACAAAGCGAGACCCTGTTTCAAAAAAAAAAAAAAAAACAGAACTGAAACAAACCATCCTCAAATGAACTTAATGACTGAAGATAACTTCTATTTGGATTCCTGTAGATACCTTGATCCCCTAAATATAACTCTATATTTCCTGTCAAGCTATGCTTCATATATTAACTATCCTGAATTTCTTACTCATGATTCCTTCTCCATAATTTACAATTCTTCAGAAATTGCATCTCAGTGTTTCTTGATCAAAAACAAAAGTAGATAAAAAATCTTCAGCTTATTATTCAAGACATATCTATAGCTTGCCCTGGGTCTACTTTATCAAATTTCTTCCTCATTACTCCCCAGGCAAATTCTCTTCTTCCAAATTGGATATGATTTGCTAAGAGAATTTATATCATGCTTTCTGACCTCTCTGCATTTATGCCTATTGTCACTCTCCTTCAAAACTATAACCTTCATGCACACACATGCACACACATGCACACACACACACACACACACATCCTTTTACAATTACATGACTTCTCTTTCTCCTTCAAGGGACTTGTTAAAACACATACTGTCTCTTCAGCCATTGAAGAGACTTTTGTTTCAATATTGTAGCACATATCATGATGCACTAAATAGAGGTAAGAGTTACTTTTCCTCCTCCTCCTCTTCATCTTCATCCTCCTTCCCTTCTTCCTCCTTCTCATTGTTAACTGTTTAGGGGGAGGGAATATTTATTTCACCATTTTGTGATTCAAGTTACTTGAATGCATAGTTGTCAAATAGTTCAATACTTTTAAAAGCTACATAGGCCAGAGGCTTAAAATGGCAGTTTACTCCTCTGAAAGGCTTTTCTTCTTACAAAGATATGTTCCATTTATTTTGTCTGCTTTTCCAGTGAAGCAAAACCAAAAGACATTTCCAGTTTACTGATGTAGTACACTGAGATCCAATCAGATATAATGTTGGTGGGAGTGTCCACTTCACTAAATATAAAACTTGTTACCAGAAGGTGTTTAAAAAAACACAAAAAACCGGTATCAAAGCAACAGCTTGGAAAGTGGAAATATCTGTTTCAGTCATGTATCTCATATTAAGCACAATGTAATTTAAAATGAACCATTATATTGCTCTCATTTAATCTTTTTTTATTCCTATTTAGCTTGAGTCTTAATATTCATTTCAGAAATGAAGACAAAAGAGATCTCAGCATAGAAGTAACAGACCTGGGGGTATGAGGTGAACAGCTACCACTAAGATCTGAATGAATTCCACTGCTTCATATCTCCTAGTTTTTTAATCACAGTTTTAATTGGCAAACTACACAAAACAGCTAAAATGTTCTAACCTCCAAATGTATATTTTATTTTAATTTGGCACCTTTTATAACCTTTATTTCATAGTACAACCAAAGAGGTCTTCATAAAGGTTTGCTTCTGCATACCCTTCTCTATTTAAAAGTCTTCTCTGGTCTCTTTATACTTGTATAAAAACCCTACATATAATTTTATCAATCCTACCTCCCTTCCAAGCCCAGTCCTTGTAATTTTGTCACATTTTCAGTATCCTGTTTTGCAAATCCTTCATACAGGTCTAGCTAGCTGTGGCTCAGAGCCTTTTATACACACTGATTTTCCTTCTGGGGTGCTTTTTCCACTATTCTGACATGCATCAGTCCTTCTCACTCAAATGCCTGCTCAACTAGCTCCTTAGTGATGTCTCCCCTAATCATTCTGCCCAGAATCACATTCACTTCCTGACACCCAGCACTGTGTGGTATGATTTCCTACATTTGTTTGCTGACCTAACTCCTTGCTTGCCAGGCTGATGTGCTGAGGACAAGAAATTATTCCTGGTTCCTTAAAAAAATTCACAGCCTTGCTGGGCGTGGTGGCTCACTCCTGTCATCCCAGCACTCGGGAGGCAGAGGCAGGAGGATTGCTGAGTTCGAGGCTTGCCTGGACTACATAGTGAGCTCAGTGCCAGCCTGAACTACAAAGCGAGACCCTGTCTCAAAAAGGAAAAAAAAAATCACAGCCTTAAGTCAACAGACACACACACACACATATCCTAAATATGTATATACCTGAATGAATAAATGAGTTAACTAATTCATGTGTAGATGGATTTATAGTGACTGTGGTAGAGCAGAGGAATAATTATTTTCCATATTAAGGGTTGAACTTGATCTCCTATTCACTGAAAGTTTTCAAGTAATGATAGTAGAATAATAAGCTATATTTTATGTTTTGACATTAGAACAATTTCACAGATTCTATAGATAGTAAGAAGACACAGTCAACTAGTCTTATAGTTTGCCTAAATGTCATAGCTAAGAAAGAGATAGGAATAAACATAAAATCCAAATCTGTTTCTACTTGGGCAGCTGGTTAAATGTTACCATGGGTTGTTATCAGACAACACTAGAAAAAGCAAGCCGGGGGCAAGACGGGATTCAGTTTCAAAGGAACATTAAAATCAATTGAGTTTCCCTCCATAAATACTCTGTTTCCAAGTTTTTTTTGCAGCCCTTTTTGTGCAGCCCTTTCATAAGGAAGCCTATGGAAACAGGCTACCAACACTACTAATTTGTAGCCGAACTTTCATTTGAATAGTTTGATGAAACAAAGCTCAACTTGTTTGGTCTACTAGTTTCACTATTTCATTCATGAGTTCATTTATACAAACTATATTCTCATACATCATCTATCTCTACCAGCCTCTCCAGATACAAAGATGAATTCGCCATTTATCTTATCCTCAAAGCCACATACACTTGCACTGTAGAAAACAGACAAACGTGGCCACGTACTTTCCCACTCGTGACACAAAGGGGAGGTCAAACATCAAAGAAGATTGGTACATAACCTGGGTAGACTGGAAGGAACATCCTGAAAATGTTTCCTGATAAAAATGATGCATACTATAGTATGCATGTATGAATAAAAAAACAGTGGGTCCGGGAAGAACTCTGATAATCTGTGAATTTAAGAGTTAGAGAAATAAATAGGAGAAATATGATTATGGTAGATTTGACATCTACCAGCCACACACTGCAATAGATACATTAAAATCACTAAGGCAAAGCATTTTGTTATCACAAGGATAAATGCTTACATTGATTAGGTCTTCTATGTAAACGTGCACCCATGGAGACCATGAAGATTGGATTACAAATGATTTTATAATTTCTTCTGAGTGATTGTTTTTGCACATGCAAGCTACAAAGACAAGGGACAGCTGGTATGACTGAAGCAAGCTTGGGAAAACCAGGCCACTGCCTCTACCTGAGCTGCTGTGGTTATACATGAAACACTGCTTTGTGCACCCTACCACTGTAACCCAAGAAGCATACTTTTCAATTGATCAAACAAGCTCTCACAGATCACTGCCATTTCAAGGACATTTTAAGCTTTAATGAAGAAAGATTCTATTTGTCTTTGTCATTTTTTCTATTAAAAATCTGAATTTTTTTTATTTTGTTTTCCAAAGTCTATGAGAAAACTAAACTTTACAAGCTCCCTAAGTGAATGTGGAAACAAACTAGTTAAATAATTAATACTAAACACTAAAAAAAAACAAAACAAAACAAAAATTCAGTTAGACTTTCCCGAGTGACAACTAAGTTAAAATTTAGAGACATAGCCCTTACATTAGTTACTTCTTTCAACTCTAATACTTGGCTGGAGGATTCTACAGATTTTGCTTGAGCACATTAATTTAGATGGATTCATCTGGCAATGCATGAGAATGGATAATAGAAGAAGACTCACTCAGCTGTCCAGCTGTCAGTAATGGGTTCCACCGGGGGTCTTGGCTCAAATGTCCATCAACTGCTTTAGTTTCTTTCTGTGGCAATACTATCTGAGAGCCCCACTTCAACAAGCACTTTTTAAAGCCTAGACCTGGATGTCAAATAAGGTCACTTACACCCAGAGTGGTCAAAGCAAACCACAAAGCCAGCCCACATTCAAGGAGTGGAAATTCAGGGTCTGCCTCTCTGTACGAGGGGCAAAGTCACACTGCAAAAGAGCATATTTTACAATCCAGCACTGAGACATGTCAATGCCCCAGAAAGCAATCATCCTACTCTCATCTCAAGAAAGATTTAAAACTTTTCATACTTTGAAATTGTCATTAGTCTACCTGCTAATAATATGCCTGTCCCCTTTGATTTGTACATTGAAATATAGTGCACAATTACATGTATCTGCAGAAATATATTTATTGAAACAACTCGAGGGAATCTTTTGAATTGTGGAAAAACATTTACATTGGAACAAATTACTTTTTACTGAAAACCTAATTGTTACACTGAGAGCCGTACACTGTTGTAATTGCATACTCCTAATTACACACACTGCATTATTTAAAAAAGAATGGCATTGTTTATTTGTGATATTCTCTGCTTATTTACACTTGTATATTTGAGCAAGGAACAAGGAGTTATTTCTACCATGCGGGAGAGATTGTTATCTGTTCACAAACACGAAATTAATTTGGTAGAGGGAAGCAGCTCTTGAACAGGAAGAGAGAAATTTCTCCTGAGGCAAGACATTCTACAATGGCTTCTAAATTTGTGTATAATTAACAAAGCACTTACCATCTGCAGTGATTGACCTGTCAGAGCTGCTCCTCAGAGATAATTTTGATGACATTAAAAAAAACCTGAATATCCAAAAGCCACATTTCACTTAAATGAATTAGCCCATTCTTGTAAATAGAAGTAATACTCCAGATAGAATGTTCTATGAAATACTGCTTAACATGTGTAACCTTAACCATATTAACTCCCCTCGGGCACCTGTCTGAGTCTCTCAGTGCCAGCTGTAATGGTAACCCTGTTCTTTCTGTCTTGTGATTTTGATTTTCTAAATGCCACTTGAACCTCAACGCTGGTGGCTCAGTCAACCTCTTACTTAACTACATAGTTAGGAGTATAATTCATTCTGAATTATAATCATATTGCCTGATTGATGTGTGATGAAAAAAAGGAAGAGGAGGCTCAGAAATTCTTTTAAAACCTCAAATGGAAAATTTTTATTATCTCTCCTACCTTTCTCATTTTGCCAGCAATGAGTATTCATAAGTCATAAATGTGTGCAACACAAAAGAAGGTGTTTTAATCTCCCTACCACAGAATCAAGGTGGTATTTAATGGACAGTTTAATTACCTTGATTATTTTCTCCATATCATGAAATTTAATAGCACATTTGGTTTGTGATTAGTAGTAGCATTTTCCCAATGCTAGTCCATTCACAGATCTGTGGTTTAGTTGAAGGTTACCCTTTGTAATCTTGGAAACCTTTCTAATTTTGTCTTTTCTCCTTTTGTTGTTATAAAAGCAAAATTCATGAATGCACACAATTTTTTTTAAAAACTAACACAATGGAAGAACACTGGCACAGACAAGTTTAAGTTTTGTGGCCTGTAGGGAATAGTGACTTACTACATAGTTCACTAAAATTGTTCCTTTACCTTACTACATGAAAGGAGAAGAGTCTAACATTTCATCCTGTTTCAGAAGAGAGTCCCCCCACAGTCCAGTCATAAAGTATCCCTACAAGTCCAGTCTGTGCTCCTAGCAGAGAAACTTCTAAGTGTGTAAGCTTGTGACTGATCTTTTCTCTTTGATATATTTGAAGTTCATTACTGTAGTAACAAGAACTTGAAAACATAAGAGTTAGGCTTACATATGTCTACAGTGTCTTAGAGTGACACTGCATATTGTTAGGGTTAGAGTATCAATATATTTTATGATAAGTTAAAAAGAACCTTTATAATCAGGTGATTTCTTCATTATGTATGATTATTATTATTGATATATCTTTCTTGCTTTTATTGGCTTTGACTTCATTTTCTCAAACCATGAAGTGGGAGTCATTTTTTTTCTCATAACTTAAAAAATAGGGATCAATAGCCTTATATTTGGTAAAGTTTAAAAAATCATCAAACAAGACTTACGTGCTTGCTTTCTTGAGAACACAAATTCAGGAGTCATTTTTCATGGTCCATTCCTCCTGTGGAGGAATGTTATTAACCAAAAAATACTGGCCAAGAAAGTAAAATATAAACTGCTCTGCTATCCTACATTGCTGAAGCTGAATAAATACTGATATCCTAACCCAGTTTTAGTCAACAGAACAGTCAACTGTTCTTTTACAGGGGTTGATTCCCTTCAAGACAATGAAATAATGTGAAGGCAAGATACAAGAACACAGAGACTGATTTTTTTAATGCCTCCACAACTGGTCAGACTGGTTTAGATTACTATATTCTATAATTCACTGCAAAGAGGAAGTACCTACCTACCTACGTTGTGACTTTTTAAAAGAGAAATTAAATAGGGAAATCACTTCACTTGAACTTTGTTTTATTTTTCTCTCTCCTTTTCATGTTCTTTGTACTTCAGTTCAAAGGAAAGTGGGTGGAGATACTGCTCCATGCATTCTTAGGAAACATAAGTTTTCTCAGAAAATGAAAATGAAACACTGTCCCCAGTTCACTCGTCTGACTCTTAGGGAAATGAGATTACCTCCTTTCACTTTTAAGGAGCTCACAGACATTCCAAAATTCTTTCTGTATTATATGTCTTCCTACTTTTCTGCCATGTCCGAAGAATTTATAAAAAACAGATATTCCATTGATTTGATAAGGAAAAAATTTAAACAGAAATCATGTTGATTTGATAAAGAGGAAAAAATGTCATTTTAAAAAATTGGAGGGGCTAATGTAATTTGGAATTAAATGTCTTTCTTTGTGACTTGTGCGGTTGAGAAAAATTCACTGTATATAACTTAAATAGGCATATTCATTTAGAAACCTTACTATATAAAGGAAAAATATTCTGATACAAGAAGGAAAAATTGTGGTTCTTTCCTTATTTCAATCTGATTGTTATGACAAATTAATTTACACTGAATAAATATATCCACTTAGAAGAGGAAAACGTGAATTGGAAAAAAAATCACCTAGTATGCTGAACATCTTAGTATGCTGAGCAGACAAATATATCACTTGACATATTTCATTCAGGGCTTTTATCTGTTAATTTCTTTGAGTTTTTTTTTCCTGTTAGTTTAAGCAGCCAAATTATTGGCAGAATACATGAAAAAAGAAATCCATAGTTCTACTGGGGAGTTTACATCAAGGAAAACAGCCTTGCAAAGGGATGTGCAGAAAATTCTGTTTCAAAGTAAGATTTAAGCAAATGTAAGGAATGTATGTCATTTTCTCTGCTTTCCTTGTGAGAGCCCACTTAAGATAAAGAGAAGGCGAGTTCTGTAACTACGTTTATTCCTCACGTGCATTTATGCACTGTCAAAGACTGAAGGAGAAAAGGGGAAAACACAGGATTTAGCCGATCCTCCTCCGAGCCGGCAGACTGACACTGAAAAGGTCTGCATGCCAATTCCAGACCATGCGCGCCCTTGCGCTCCGCGGGCTTCTCCTGACTCACATTTCTGCAAGTGAAGCAATATCTCCGAGCAGCAAGAAGTGTCTCAGAATAAAAATGAAGATGGTTGGTTGAGGTTATATGAAAATGGCTTTATCAATCCAAACGAAATGCCCTAGAACTGAATCTAATATGTGATCTGCTTTTAAAAGACAGACGAGAATGAAGACATGGTGGCGGTTCTTGAGTATTTTAGAATTCATTATATCTAGGCAAAAGCCAGGGACAAGGAGAGGGGACAGAGAAAAACATGGCTGCTGTGACCTAAAGGTTTATCACCTCTTACTGCGGAACCCACTGAGATTTTTCACAAGAAAACTACCAATTCTGTTGTTCGTGTTAGTCATTTAAATTGAGTGGTAGCTACAATCGATATGATTAAAAATATATAAAATGAAACACTCTCCCCAATCATTAATTCCCTTTCCTGGTGGCTAGTTCTATGCCATCTTTCATGTTCACAGCTTGTCAGGTGAACAAGGACAGAGTTAAAAAACTTCCATGAGGTTGATCATTATTTCCAATTAATACTTTGAGCACATATGGGGTGCATGGTGCCATGCGGGGTCCCTTAAGAAGCACGGGAGAAATTAATTAAAGACCTTGAAGGGACATTAGCTATAAAGGGCAAGTAACACCTCAAGCAAGGAAATACATCATAAATAAATGATGTTAAGAATTTTTATTCATACAGGTCTGTTTTCAGACTTTACTCAAGTTAAATTCTGAAGAAACAAAGAAAGGGGAAAGTAGCCTATAAACAGAAAAGAGGAAAAAATAATCAGAATATAAAGGAAAAGACTGTAAATAAAGAAAAATGGAGGTACAAGATCATCAGTTAAGAATGTCTACCTAATAAGCTATACAAATCCAACTGAAATGGGCTTAAAATTAAACAGAGAGGACTTTACTAGCTTACAGAAGTTTCATGATAGCCACAGGGGACATGTGATCCAGTGCTTTCAGCAAAGCCACTGGTTGAATTTTGCTTTATTTCGTTGCTAACCTCATTTCTTCTTTCTTTATTCCACAGCAATCATGACGTTACTTTTTTTATAAGAAGGACGTTTTCCTCATGTTCTACATTTACCCACAAGGACATTTTGTTTAACAAATCTCATAATACATAACATGTCCTGAAGAATATTCAAAAGCAATGATGAAAAGCTAGATATTTATCCTAGCTCAGGACAGACGAGATCAGACATGTAGTACATGTTCAAAAGATCACAATTCTTCATCACTATGAGAAGATTTTCCCTGACAAGGGTGAACTTAAAAAACTTTCAAAAGTCAGGTTATCACTTAGAAATAAAAATTAGAAAAGAAAGAGGGCTTTCCTGAAAGTTAAAACATTTGTACTTACTTTTCTGATGTCAATAATTTTCCCTACAACAGAATCTCTGAGTGGCTTCTCTTAATTCATTATAATCTCATTTTCTCCTCTGTAATTTTGTTGTAAATTTTTGTGCAATAGCAGCTATAAGGAATATTCACTTAATATTCATAATATTTATTTAACATTCACAAAAAAGTAACATTTTACAGTGTAAGATTACTAGTTCATGCAATATTGTGCTTTATGTCAAATAATTGTACACAGAGGTAATGTACTTTATTCCTTCCAGATGAATGAGGAGCCACGGACCGTTCTAACACTACATGAGGCATAGATTATGGTTCAGCCAGTATCAAATTATTTATAGGTATCATAATTTAAAGATATTGACAAAGTAAGAATTTCATCTGTTTTGTCTGTCTTAAAAAACAACAACAACAATGTCTACACTGTTAGCTGGAACCACAGTGATGTCCTTCTTGTTTTGTTAGCTTTATGGTATGGAGCATGTTATACAATACCTGTAGGTCCCACTTACTTCAGCTACTTAAAAAGAGTCTAGAAGGCCAAATCTTTTCAAAGTGGAAGATGATAAAAAAGTGAACTTTCCAGCTCTAAGATCTGGTGAACAAATTATAGGGGGAGCATGTGTTCACAATATCCATATATGTAATATCACATCATTGCTATACTGATTGGAGAATTTAACTACAAAATGTAGCAGAGTAAACAAAAACATAGTAGAAAACAACAGACATTACTCAAATAAGAAACACTTACTATTATCAAAAACATTTCCTTTAAAATGTTATCCTGAGTATTAAAAAATACTCCTTTGGGCCTGGAGATATGTCTCAGTGGTTCCAGTGTCTGCCTGGTGGGCGCAAGGTCCCAAGTTCGATCCCCAGTGCCACATACCAAAATGCCAGGCGTGGCAGCTCATGCCTGTCATCCCAGCACTCAGGAGGAGGATTGCTGTGAATTTGAGGCTAACTTGGGCTACATAGTTTATTCAGGGTCAGCATGCACTACAAAATGAGAGCCCGTCTCAAAAACTAAAAAAAACAACAACAAAAAAAGCTATCTCTGTTCACTATTAGCTAGCTTTAATTATAAGCCTCAAGAAATCAAAATTCCACTGCCCTAAAATATTGGAGCAACAAAATGCAAGAATAAGTTTCTAGCATATTTTCTGGTGATGACCTGTTCTGTTAGCCACACATAAAAGTGTTCACTTTTAAACTTCTATATTAAAAGAATGTTGACTCAATACATTTTTTCTCTCTGCTCCACAAGCTATTAAAAAGCTTGTGATTTCTAAAAGTGTATTTCCAGGTAGTTATAGATCTGTAACATTCTTATGCCATTTAAATTGTGCTGCTGTGGCTGTATAAATTGTTCAATCTTTTCAAATTTTGGTTTATTACTTAAAGTACATTATATATACAATACAATTTTACAGGAGCATTACAATCATCAGAATATCTCAATTTTCCTTGGTTTACTAAAATAAAACTAATATCAAAGTAGCATTGAAGTGTTAAATAGAAATAGATTTCTAAAATAAATCATCTTTCTTATTTATAATTTATTTTCATTGAATTCTACAAATACATTATAAGTTGTTCTATTTCAATAGAAAATAACTTATATGAACTTTATCTCAATAGCATAAATAATGTTTTCACAAATCATTAGGTAGCAACCATTTAAGATGTGGTTTTCCCATTTTACTTTATTTTCTCTTGAAAACAACTACTTGCAAATAATCATCAATGTATGTTATGACCTCATGATCAGAAAACTCTTGGGTAAAATATTAATTGATATATCTGTAAAAATAATTAATAATGCAATTTTCATGGTGGGTGAATTGTTCTTTAGTATTTGAGCTTCAATAGATGTTAATACTGTTGACACATTTTCAGGGAAGAAGGGACAGAGTCAGTCTTGGACACTTGGTAAGACAATGGTCAGACCTGTGCCCTAAAATGCAAAAACAGAAAGACATGTGTCCCTCTCACTTTGCAGATTCCTTAAGGTTAGAGCCCCCCTTCACTGGCTGACTGCCCTACAAGGCTTGTTTAAGTGAAGAGAACAGATGGCACCAGGGGGAGGAAGAATTCTGGTTCATGCATACGTGTGGGTGGGGCAGGCACGGGAAGAAAGCAGAGGACAGGAGAAGAGAGGCTGAGAATTGCTGGGAATTTAAGAAGACTGAATGAAATAAACTAATATCCCACATCAGTACCTTCCAGGCAGAAGGCTGTGGGTTAAGATTTTGTTAAATATAAAAGTAATAGCAATTCTCTTTTTAAAAAGTTTGGAAGTTGTAGTCATTTCTTTCTGGCTAGTATTAATTTCTTTTGCTTTGGTACTTTCCTTTGAGGAAACAACTCATCTACCAGTTTAACCCTTGCAAGAGTTTAGGTTGGGCTGGCCCCATAATCTTCCTGAAGGTAAAAAGAGACCCCTGGGCAAAACATGAATCCTGCACTTTATCCTGGATCAGCCTGACAAAAATAGAGTTTTATAAGAGCAAATAAATGTTTAACAGAAAAAAACTGGTGTTGTATATTACCAGTATTATTTTTATCATCCACAAAAATGACTTACAATAGCGTTTAAGGTTGGTGTTTTGAAAATGTGTTTTTATCAGAAAGAAAAATCTTAAAAAGGAATATGAATGCATGAGAGATTTCAATCCTTTATGTGTGTTATTTAACAGATAATTTTGATAATTTAATTTTACTTTATGTGTAAATAATATTAGCAGAATATCGAAGTAGATACGGTTTTCTCCTGTTCATTTATTATCAAAAATGAACAGGATACTTTCATCTGTTTGTAGGAGACATTTTTATTGCTTTAGAATGTAACTGAACAAAATGGTAAGTTTCATGACTTAGAGTTCATTTAATTTTTATCATGTGGCCATCAATGTTCCTAATCTTCTAATGCTTGATAAATTATTCAATTATTAAGCAATTTATGCAAAAAATATAGTCCATTCAAACGTATTTCACTGATTTCAGCATATTTCTAAATAGATTTGATAACAGTTTAGATTTTTTCTTTTCAACTTAACTACTGACAAAACTATACATCTATTGTATACTGACAAAAATACATCTATTCAACAAGTAATGCTCAGACAACTATCAAATATAAAAAGAAAATAAAAGGTTACATTTGAATTAAAAAGTGTTAATTATTTTGAAACAGGACTGTTATTGTAATAACATTTTGACTCATAAAGATAGCTATAGCCAGATGCATGCCTATAAAGGCAGCACTCAGGAGGAAGAAGTGGGAGGAATGTTCCAAACTTGAGGTTTGGGTTACATAGTTCAAGGCTTATCTGAACTGCATAGAAAGACGCTGTCTCAAAAACAAAACAAAACACAAGTTTTGTTAAACTTGCTACACCAGATATTATCTGTGAAGGTTTTAATGAGGTTTTATAAATTGCAGCTATTGTTCTCCAAATGAACGCTGAAGAGAAAAATTGTCAGTACCCTAATAAATTTATACTATCAGTACTCTAATATATTAATACTGAAAAACAAAGAGCAACAACTATAAATAAAAAGTGTTAGACTCACCACCCTACAAAAGGACACCAAAACTGTTCCTGTTCCAAAATGGCTTCATTTCCCATGAACCCTAAAGGCTCCATAATCTGCCACTCAAGCCAAGCCAATTTCGATCCATCACAATGCTCTTCTTACCACCAGGCCCCACAAAAGCCCCGCTCTGCTTCCCAATTCTCTGTTGCCGTTGCTGAAGGCATGCCGGCAGCTTTCACCTCCATTAAAGCGTGTTACTCTTTTGGCTTTTTTTTTTTCCGAAAAGATGGTGTTTTCTTTCAAAGACAAAAATTTTCTTGCCTCCCTTAAAACATACCTTAGCTTAAATTTTCCCAGAGTACGTTCACTGACAGACTACTCGTCTAACTTAACATGTCATGTACATCGGAACTAAAACAATGTTGCCTAAGATGGGTTCCATGACATACTTGCCCTATAAGACATGAACGGGCCCAGTGTTTAAAATAAGGCTCCTCGAAGCAGAATATCTGGTAATTTTCCTTGGAAAACAGACTAAATGGTAGTATCTTATTTATTCTCATTATTTCAAAGTTGTTAACTTTCACTCCCCTATACCAAATTTATTGATACATAAAATATCTTTCTTTTTTAACTCTAATTATTCTATTAATATCCTGAGCTATAATACTTGAAGCAAAAGCAGTAGGGGAAATGCTAGTGTCCACAGTTAGACAAGAAAAAAGTGCTAGGGTCATACTCTACATGTGAGCGATTTATAGCTTATGTCACATTGAGAACCAACATGTCAACTGGAATAGAATTGGGGGGGATTCTCTGAATCAAATAGCATGAGACAATCTTTCACCTTGGGAAAGACATAATTGGGAAAGACTAACTGTGCAGGGTTGAATATGTATACGTTTATGTGCATATCTATAGTACACACTGTATAACAGGAGGGGTGATGCTATGGCACACAGGACACAGAGGGCACATAGAGTTCTCTCTGTTGGCACACAGGCCAAGCTGCCCACAGCTAAGCATTGGATAACAGTAGTTTGTTTTCCTAAACTAAAACCTCAGTATTCAGTTTTAATGGCAGCACTGGCACTTAGTGAAAAATGAGTGGGTTTGGATTTGCAGTTTTGGCACTTGTCTCTAAAAGGTTTACCATCACTGCTATATAATATGAAAATAGTAAACATGAAGTAATAATAAATATGCAGGTAAATATGAGGAATATAATAAATATTCAGGTAAATCCACGAGTTGTGATATACAATTTAAACTCTCATTCGCAAAGAAATCTGTTAAGTCCTAATCAGGAATATTATTTAAAATTTTCAATTTTTGTTCAGTTACTTCTCTTTTATCATCTGTACAGGGATGGATGATTTTTCTTTGTGTCCTTCATAATTATCATGGACTTTTTAAAATCGATCTTTAAAAATGATCACTTAATTCTATGGATGTCAGTATCAGTATAAGATCCTTTTTTGTTTAAAGAAACATATGTCCGTGTACATAAGTGTATGTCCACACATAGAAAAAGATTAATTAGTGTATGGTTTTATGGCTGTGAAACTTAGTTTTTAAATTATTGAAATTAAATGCAGAAAATTTTCACTGTAATTCCATCTAGAGCTATCTGGCACATAAAATTATTATTTTTTATATTTAGCATATTTCTATAATTTGACAAAGGACAATAATAATAGGATGGGAATTCTCCATGGGAATAACCGAAAGTACCTATGGAGGCCATGTTTTAACAACTAGGCACCTTTTCTCTGTGGCATCGGGTCCTGAGCCCCAGATCTCAAGATTTTCAACACTGCATCTGTGCTTCTTTACCTGCTGCCTCTAGTTCTTTGGCCTGCACTTGCCCAGGGCTGCAGCAGCAGGAAGCTATTTTAAAAGTTTGATATTTTTATAAGCATTTTAATTTTCACACTCGGTTCCTGCGGAAAGGTTATCTCATATATTCACCAGGGTGGGTGATGAGATATTAGGATGCACTATTGTAAAAGCTTTGCAGTCGAAGGAGCTAGTATTTCACCCACGTAAGTCCACAGTTTTTAAAATCTATGTCAATGTACGGTTTTGCTTCAAGAAGAAAAGTTAGAAGGGTTGGTTCATAAATAATCATTTTAAAGGTTTATCTGTAGCCTCCAACTTGGAAATTAAATATTTGGTATTTGATTTCCTTTGTAATTTTGACACCCTGGTTACCAAATGTACTTTTTAAAAATATGGTAATATTTATTGCACACACACACACACACACACATCTGTCTCAAGAACACTGTAGGACCTTTCACAAAAGGAAATGCTCACATAATTATTAATAATATAATAATTATTATATAATTATTAATGCTTACATATTAATTATTCCCTTGGCCTTAGAGTCAGTCATTTAGCTTCCTGTCCTTTCCAATAAGGTGTATAATGGCTCGCTTCCTCTGTATGCACACTCTAAGTTCAGAAAAATACCTTCAGAATCAGTCTCATTTTTTAAAAATCAGGATTCTGCTGTCACTCATGATGTATGTTCCATCCACCTGCCAGAATGCATCTGAAGACACGAATTAAATTGAAATATCTATATTCGTTCAAGGTGACAACGCTTTGACTAAGAAAAAAATTCAAAATGGAGAGAATGATAACCTAGGCTTCCCTGAAATGGTCATAAATTATTTTATACAAATTGCTAGTGCTCTCTGGTCACCTTAATGCTGTGTTTATCTGGAAATTGAGAGAATTTACAGGTGCTTGGGTACTGTTCTGAGTTTGTCTTTCAAACTTCTCAGCAATATCTCGCTCCTTTGTGTTTCTCTTTTGTTTTTGGTTTTTTGAATTCTTGCACGTGGGCGCAGGAATGTTTTGAACAGACAGAAACTGCATTTCTGAGGAAGGACCTATAGAGAGGCTTGTGGGAGCCTTTGGCAGAGCAGCTGAAATGATCTTAAAGAAAAGCAAAATCTTTCCAGAATCGCCTGGGTGTGAAAGATGAGATTAACACGAGGATCATAAAGAAATCCATCTTCAAACTGCCACTAGGCTGCTACATAGCGGAGAGAAGCGAAATGAAGAATTAAGAAGCAAACAAGTCAGTGGAGAGTGAACAGAGGAAAAAGCCTCTGCTAGAGGCAGCTGTCAGTGCACGCTGGAACAGCAGGGGGCGCTATGGTACTACAGTTGTCACGTTTCCGTGTCTGTGGAGAGAAGTTTCAGACCCGTGGTTCTAGCAAAGAGGACATGTTGCTGATTCTTACTTCCGTAGTAAACAACCGAGCTACCGACACTGGGATGAGCTTTAATGATCTGTATATTCTCCGGAAGCCAAGAACGTGACGAGCATATTTCTGGCTTGGAACAGACTTGGTCTACAGGACATAAGAGTTTTGAATGAATTTTGTCTCCAGTCAGTCTGTTTCCTCCCTAACTAATGGGTCTGGATTTTGAAAGAAGTCATGCTTGTCTTTGCTTCACTGAAAGAAGAAATCTGAGATACAGATAGGAGAATATGTGCAGTGTCAAATAGGAAGTAAAGGAATTTTCACTAATTACTGTACCAGAATGTTTAGTCTTTTATACAGACGTGGCTTTTTCTTCTTTTAACTGTTTCAACTGACAGAGATGTGAATGTCAAGTGGCCTAGCAGGTGACTGCATAGGCAAATACTCTTTATTAAGAAACAACTAGTGTCTTAGCCATTTAGACTTCTCCTGAAAATAACTCTGGCATTTCATGCCTACCTATGTAAGGTAGGAATTATTTTATATAGATGCTGAGGGTTCTGCAGAGTTGACTGAATTTTTGTCTTCTAGACCCATAATGGTTTAAACATTAAAAGAGAATTAAATGTTTTAGAAGTCAACATTTTCACCTAATCAGCAAAAGTGATAACTGACCTGAAATCTGAAATATAAAAGAAATTAACCAGGAAAAGAGGATGAAGACATTATAAGTGAAAGGGACACAATGTTTAAAGACCCTGTGACAAAGACAGCCTGTGGAATTAATGTTAAAAAAAAAAAAACTGAAGCAGTGCACACGCAGGGAACCTAGACAACAAAAGAGACCTGTGCCATTATTGGCACCCAGAGCTGCAGCCGGCAGCTCGGCCCCCATTCCAATCCAGAGCAGGGCAGAGACAGACCAGGCAAGCGGCACACATGGGGAGCTTGTAGAGAACCTAAACAACAAAGGAGGCTCGCACCAAAGGAGGCTGCAACCTGTCACCTGGACCCCCATTCCATGTCAGAGTGGCTCAGACACAGACCATACAAACAGCATGCAGGGGAACTCACAGGGAACCTAGACAGCAAGGGAGGCCCACACCATTACAGGCACCCAGTGCTGTTGCCTTCCAGCTGGACCCCATTCAACACCACAGGTGCGAAGAGACAGACCAGGCAAGATAAAGGTTGAGGGATATCTCCTTTTGACTAAGGTGCTTAACTTGGTATATTGTTGTTAATGATTTTGATGCTGTTATTACTCTTTAGATTTCTTCACTCTGACATTATTTTTTTTTAATTTTTGCTACTTAGCTGAAACTGAATCTGTCTAACTCTCTAGGTTTCTCTACTCTTAACTGCTTTTATTTTTATAGAAGAGGGAAAATAGTTTCTGGTTTGCCTTCTACTCTAGGTTCCCTGGTTCTTCTCTTGTTCCCACACCTTCTCCTACCTTCTAGTTAGAACAAATACCCCGAAATAAAAGGCTCTCAGTTTGCACTAATTCCTCAGCTTTCTTATTATAAGAAGGTGTACAAAGTCTCCAGTGGTCCTATGGTTCTCAGTTGGTACTGTCTTATATAGATCCCTTTAGCCTCTGTTATCCTCTAGCATATATGAAGTTCTTGAAATCTATCTGATCTTTATAAATCCACTACCGCTATATCTAATCTTTCATTTTTCTTCTGTCTTCCTACCTCCCCAACTCCCCAGTGACCATTTATTCCCAAAGGGTACTGTGAGTACATTTAAGGGCCTGTAGGTTGTAAACATGTCTGAATAATTCTAAATTTTGGCATATGGACATAGAGGTAACTCATGAGTTCAAAGTCTTCAGAATAGAATTATCAAAACTTTTCCCTTCCTTTACTGTGTTTGAAACTGATGATGGTATCGATTACATTATGGCAACAAAGATGATGTGATTGTTCTGTTCAAATACCTCACATGGTATGCCAGGACTGAGAACTCTCAAGGGTGATTATAGAAACAAGGAGGACAATTCAGGAAGGAGACATTTCCTGAGGGTTCCAAATAATAGAAAGAAACTTACAACAAACATTGCCCAGACAGCATGGAAGGAAATTAAACAAAAAAAAAAAATTAGCAACTACAAAGGAATAGAAATGAGAAAAAAAAATTCAAAAAGCCAGACATAAAGTTCATCACCACAGGGAAATTCAGTGAAAAGGAAAATGGAGAAAACTGAAACTCAAACACCAGGGCCTGTGAGATCTAGTAAAATGGAAATCAGAATTCATCTCTGAGACAAAAACAGAGATACTGTCCACAGTGAAAGACTTCCTTAAAGAAGAGATCAGTTAGATGACAGAATCTGACATAGGGAAAGCAATGGAACCTTTTAAACAGCTTCAAGCAGAGCTCCAGATGATGATGAAGGAGAACAAAAGTTTGCAAAGTAGGATGAATGAAGCTAAGAACTAAATTGCAGTCCTAGAGGTCAGGATAGCAGCCAATGAACAGGAAAGACATAATCTATGGAAAATGGCAAGGGACAATGACAAAACAATCCAACAGCTTCTAGATGATTCAAAGAAGAATAATGTAAGTCTGACTGGAGTCACTAAGGAAGCAGGAGACAATGCAAAAGACATAAAAAACCTGTTGACAGAGATAATGGCAGAAAACTTCACAGGAAACGTATTGGGCATACAGATATATGAGGCCTATAGGACTCTAAAAGGCCATGACCTAAAAATATCTATACCTAGACATAATTATCAAGGTTTCAAATACACAATAAAAGAATGAAATACTGAAAGCAGTTAGAGAAAGGAAAAAACTCACATACAAAGGGAAGCCCATTAGGATCACAGCAGATTCAACACAAACACTTAATGTAAGGAGAGCCTGGAGTGAAATGTTTCAAGCATTACAGGAAAACAACCTCCAACCTAGACTGATGTATCCTGCAAAACTGTCTTTCAGAATTGACAGGGAAGTAAGATATTTCCATGACAAAGAACACCTGAAAAACTTCTCAAATAAGAAACCTGCACTCCAAAACTTTCTAAAGAATATCTTGAAAAAAACACAGAAAATTACAAATCCATGAGAACAGTGTGAACTCAGCGGGACAAACAGGAAACTGAATGGAAAAAGGCAAAAGCAAGGAATGAAAGAGCCAAGAAAAGGAAAACATGGGAGCTCTAAGTATGTCCATATCAGTCATAACCATTAATGTCAATGGACTCAATGGGCCAATAAAAGACACAGACTAGCAGATTGGATCAAGAAGCAAGATCCTACAATCTGCTGTATACAGGAAATGCACCTAACTCACAAAGAAACCCATAGACTGAAAATAAAGGGATAGAAAACAATTCTCCATGTCCCAGGAAACTGCAAAAAAGCAGGAGTGGCTATCTGGTTTGCAGATAAAACAGATTTCAATCCCAAACTGATTAAGAGAGACAAACAAGGTCACTATATTCTTATACAGGGAACAATCCAGGAGAAAGAAATAACAATAAATATTTATGCACCAAATTCTAATGCAGCTAACTATATAAAGCAAACATTAATGGATATGAAAAGCCAAATAACCACTAATACAGTAGTAGTATGGGACTTTAATACTCCATTTTCACAAATTGACAGATCAACTGGACAAAGAATCAATAAGGAAATACTTGAGCTAAACCAAACTTTTGAGCAAATGGGCTTATTGGATGCCTACAAAGTATTTCACCCTACAAAGTCAGAATATATGTTCTTTTCAGCTGCTCATGGATCATTCTCCAAAATAGATCACATCCTAATTTCTAGAACAGGTTTAAATAAATACAAAGAAATTGAAGTTATCCCCTGCATACTATCAGACCATAGTGCCTTGAAACTGGAGCTGAATAGCAAAAGAAATCCCATGATCCTCACAAACACATGGAAATTGAACAACACACTGTTGACCAACCAATGGGCCACAAAAGAAATTAAAGAAGAAATTAAACAGTTTCTACAACTAAATTACAACCCCAGTACAACCTACAGGAATTTATGGGACACAATGAAAGCAGTTCTATAAGGGAAATTCAAAGCATTGAATGTCTATATTCAGAAAATAGAGCAAACTCAAATAAACCATCTAGTGCTGAACCTCAAACTATTAGAAGAAAAGGAGCAAGACAAAGATGAAGCTCATACAAGGGTAGAAATTATAAGGATCAAAGCAGAAATTAATGCAATGGATACAAAGAGAACAATACAAAGAATCAATGAATCCAAGAGTTAGTTCTTTGAAAGGATAAATAAAATTGACAGACTCTTAGCCAACCTTATCAAAGAAAGAAAGAAAAAGACTCGAATCTTTGCTATCAGGAATGAAAATGGGGAAGTCACCACAGATCCAGTGGAATCCCAAAGGATAATAAACATATATTTTGAAAATTTGTACTCCAAATGGATGAAAAAATATAGAAGAAATGAATAGATTCCTAGAAACATATGAACTTCTAAAGCTGAATGAAGAGGATATAAAGATGTAAAATAACCCAATATCAAACTGTAAAATGAAAATGTAAATTTAAAAAAACCTACCAACAAAAAAAAGCCCTGGTCCTGATGGCTTCATTGCTGAATTCCACAAAACTTTCAAAGAGTTAATTCCACTACTTCTCAAACTCTTTAATGAAATTGAAAGGGAAGCAGTGAGGCCAAACCTTTCTCTAGGTGCTTCCACTTATTCTCTCCCCCCTTTCCTAGCAGAATAGATACAGTGGCCCTTTAGAAGCCAGAGTGATGCAGATGATGCAGATGACACAGGCAACAAAAGTGACGCAAATGATGCAGACCAATCATACATTGCTAATAATACACCCTCACACCCACGACCACCCTGGTACTTCCACCCTGCCACGACCACTGCTCCCACCCTCTTACCCAATCACTTCCTAAGCTGCCCTATATAAATGCCTGTAACTTCCATAATAAGCCAGAAGCTTCTCAGACAACAAGCAGTTTGGGAGTAGGGACTCCATGTCCCCACTCACCCTCCTGAGGTAGTCAGACTACGGAGAGGATATGGTAACCAGCCCGATTGGATGATAAAGCAGTACTCCCAGATTCATTCTTTGAAGTAACTATTACCCTGATTCCAAAAGCAGAGGAAGATCCAACCAAAAAAGAAAATTATAGATCAATCTCTCTAATAAACACTGATGCAAAAATCTTCAATAAAATATTGGCCAACAGAATACAGAGAGTTATCAAGAAAATCCTACACCCTAATCAACTTGTATTTATCCCAGGGATGCAAGGCTGGTTTAACATATATAAATCAATAAATGTAATACACTATATTAACAAACTCAAGGACAAAAACCATATGGTCATCTCAATAAACACAAAGCATTTGATCAAAACCGTATAGAGAATCAGAATAGATGGACTTTATCTTAGTCTAATACAAGCTATTTATAAGAAACCAACAGCCAGGGCCGGACGGTTAGCTCAGTGGTTCTGCTGCCTGCCTCACAAGCGCAAGGTCCTGAGTTCGATCCACAGTAACCACACATAATGCTGGGCGTGGAGACACGCCCACCAACAGTCAACACCGCATACCACAATGCTGGGCGTGGTGGCTCACACCTGTAATCCCAGCACTGGGGAGGCAGAGACAAGAGGATTGCTGAGTTCGCGGCGTCTTGCCTGGGCACCATAGTGAGCTCAGGGCCAGCCTGAACTACAAAGCATGACCCTGTCTCAAAAAGCAAAAAAAAAAAAAAAAAAGAAACCAACAGCCAGCATGATACTAAATGGGCAAAAACTGAAAACTTTTACACTAAGATCAGGAACAAGACAAGGATGCCCGTTGTCACCATTCTTGTTCAATATAGTTCTGGAAATATTTGCCACAGCAATTAGGCAGGACAAAGAAATAAAAGGAATAAAGATAGGTAAGATGGCAGTTAAACTGTCATTATTTGTTGATGATATGATTCCCAAATAGAGGATCATAAAAACTCCAACCAAGCCGGGCATGGTGGCTCACGCCTGTAATCCCAGCACTTGGGAGGCAGAGACAGGAGGATTGCTGAGTTCAAGGCTTGCCTGAGCTACATAGTGAGCTCAGGGCCAGCCTGAACTGCAAAGCGAGACCCTGTCTCGAAAAAAAAAAAAAAAAAAAAAAAAAAAAAAAAAAAAAAAAAAAAAAAAAAAAAAAAAAAAAAAAAAAAAAAAAAAAAACTCCATCCAAAAGACTGCTAGACCTAATTGCCAAATTTAGTAGCATAGCTGGATACAAAGTCAATACTCAAAAATCAACAGCCTGTGTATACGCAAACAAAAGATTCACTGAAAGAGAAATTGAGGAGTTAGTCCCTTTCACAAAAGTGCTGAGAAAAATGAAATATCTAGAAATCAATCTAACAGAAAGAGGTGAAAGACCTGTACTCTGAAAATTAAAGAACTCTGAAAAAGGAGATAGAAAAAGATATCAGAAAGAGGAAAGACATCCCTTGTTCCTGGGTAGAGAGAAGCAACATCATCACAATGTCAATACTCCTACAACTACTATATAGATAGTATACTAGCAATTCCAACAAAATCCCAAAACATCATACTTCACAGAGCTAGAAAAATAATCCAAAAATTTATCTGGAGCCATAAAAGACCTTGAATAGCAAAAGCAATTCTAAGCAACCAGAATATGGCAGGGGTCTTACAATCCCCAACTTAAAACTGTACTATAAAACCACTGGAATAAAAATTGTAGGGTATTGGCAAAGAAACAGACCCAAGGACCAGTGGAGTAGATTAGAAGATCCAGAAACAACTCCTGATACACCAAGTCTCCTTTGACAAAGGAGCCAAACATCCTCAGTGGAGGAAAGACAGTTTCTCTAACAAATGGTGCTGAAAAAACTGGGCTTTGTCCTGCCAAAAACTAAAGCTAGACCTATCTCTTTCACCACGTACGAAACTAATATCACAGTGGATTTGAGACTTAAACATTAAAACAGAAACAATAAACCTGCTGCAAAACAGGTTAGGTAGAACTCTTGGAGACATGCGCAAGGGAGAGACTTCATGAACAAAACCTCTATAGCATGAGAACTAGCAGAAAACAATCAACCAGAGGTATCTCATCCTACTAAAAAGCTTCTGCACAGCAAAAGAAACCACTGGCACAGCTAAGAGACAACCAACAACATGGGAAAAAACCTTTATTATCTGTTTCTCAGACAAAGGGCTACTATCTAAAATATATAAAGAACTTAAAAAAATCAGTTCCCCCATCAAAAATGGGTATCTGAAATGAACAGACACTTCTGAGAGGAAGAAGTAAAAGCGGCCAAGAAGTTTATAAAGAATCTTCAACACTTCTGGTCATTTGAGAGATGCAGATGAAAACAACACTGATATTTCATCTCACTCCATAAAGAATGGCTACTATTGCAAAATCAACCAGCAATAAGTGCCAGAGAGGCTGTGGGGAGAAAGGAACTCTTCTCCACTGTTGGTGGGATTGTAGACTTGTGCAACCATTGTGGAGATCAGTATGGAAATTCCTCAGAAAACTAGGATTAGAGGTCCCATTCAACCCTACTTTCCCCCTGCTAGGAATATACTCAAAGGAATTAAAAGACATCATATCATAAGGACATATGTGCACCCTTGTTCATAGCAGCTCAGTTTGTGACAGCCCAATCTTGGAAACAACTCAGATGCTCATTAACTGGAGACTGGATAAAGAAGATGTGCTTTTTGGTTTTTTTAATAAAATGGAATATTACTCTGCCATAAAGAATGACAAGTATTGGGCAGGAGATTTAGCTCAGTGGTTCCGGCACCTGCCTCGCAAGCACGGGGTCCTGAGTTCGATCCTTGGTAACCACATAGGATGCTGGGCATGGTGACTCATGCCCACCAGCAATCAATACCACATACCACAGTGTCAGGCGTGGTGGCTCACCCCTGTCATCCCAGCACTTGGGAGGCAGAGACAGGAGGATTGCTGAGTTCAAGGCTTGCCTGGGCTACATAGTGAGCTCAGGGCCAGCCTGATCTACAAAGCGAGACCCTGTCTCAAAAAAAAAAAAAAAGAATGACAAGTGTCATTCTTTTATGTGCAAATGGACACACCTTGAGGACACACTAATAAGTGAAATAAATAGATTACAGATATGTAAATACCATATCTTTTCTCTGGTATGAGAACCTGTAGATGTAAATGAGTTCTACAATGTATGATAGATTTTGTGAAATAGGAAATACAGGTAATGTGGTGGGGAAAAGTAATGAGGGGAAATAATAAATGTGATTTGAAAAGAAAAATAAAGCACATGTATATGGGGATGGGGGTTGTGGGGTGGGTAGGGATATGGTACAAACTGCAATGTTGAGTGTGATCGTGAACTGTATATAAAATGTATCAATAAAGAATTCAATTTAAAAAATTTTAAAAGGTGTGATTGCTGAAAGAAAAATAATAAAGGTCTGAAAACACATGAGATTGCACAGGTAGATAAGAGACTATGTGCAGTCCTACAGGTGAGGTTAAGAAGTTTATTTTTAACATAAAAATAATGTAGTAACATTAAAGATTTCCAAGCAATTAAATAAAGTGTTTGGAAACGGTGGTAACAATGTGTCTCTTGTTTTAATTGCACTGGAGTGGGACAGGAACAGACGTAATCAGGTCAATCTGGGAGACTTTTGACAATGGTCAAATGAGTAATGGCATGGGCTGCAGAGATGTATGAAATGAGATCAATATGATTGGACATAAACAGATAATCCAAAGGAGCAAAAGATTTCTGCTGTGTGCAGAGGGGTAGATGATACTGCCATTTGCTAAGAGAATATTAGCCATGAGTTGTTGTTCTGAGTAGGAGGTGTCTATGAGATATTCCAGGGGATGAATCACATGAGCAGTTGGGTTGAGGGACCTAAGGTGCAGAAGTGTAGCCTTAACTGGATTAAAATATTTTTCTGACAACTCCATAGGTACAGAAAAGTGATCTAAATATTAAAATGAAGATATGTTGGCATTAGCTGCATCTTAAATAGTGCCATGTATATTTGATGCCAAACCAAAATTCTGAAACAGTTTTACCTTATGAACTAACAATACCACAATAACAAAAAGTTCAATAAATTTATAATAAATAAATAAATACATAAATAGATTACAATTTCCCTTTACAGCTGTGACATTTCCTAGAGGGATTAAACTGTGAATTCAGTTATCTCATTTTTTTTCTATCTCTGTTTACCCCTACCCATTCTACCATCTGCTGGCCGCGTAGGGGTAGGACACAGGCTCTTAGCAGGATCCGGAGCTGGAGCTCACGATTCCACATGCACAAGCATAACAATGGCCCTGGGGTAGCACTAAATGATGTGTGTGAAAGCACATGCAGTTCTATGAAGTGGGGACAACACCGTTTGCTATTTTAATGGATTTTGTAGACAAGATCAAGAAATATGTACAGAGGAAGTAAAATTTAAGCTAAATTATGAAGACTGAATAGAAAAATGTCAATCATAGAGTAGATTGAAAGGATGGCTATGGCATATTCAGAGATCTAGAATTCAGGCCATAATGCTTTCCCGAAAAATAAAAATTATGCTGAAATTGATACAGAGTAGCAAGTAATCAAAAAATAGTGTCTAAATAAACTGAAATAATCCAAACAAGAGAAATATTATAATTCCCAACCTGACAGATATCCAAAATGGGACTTCATATTCTCCAAAATCAAAAAATGAATTCTAGGAACAATGAGGTTAAGAGTAGGAAATGTTGGGCCTGAGGGTTAGCTCAGTGGTTCCGGCGCCTGTCTCCCAAGCTCAAGGTCCTGAGTTCAATCCCCGGTGACCACATACAATGCTGGGCGTGGAGACTCACGCCCACCAGCAGTCAATACCACATACCACAGTGCCAGGCGTGGTGGCTCACGCCTATAATCCCAGCACTCGGGAGGCAGAAACAGGAGGATTGCTGAGTT
>PVIC010010709.1:0-32658 GCA_004025085.1 Thryonomys swinderianus
AAAAAAAAAAAAAAAAAAAAAAAAAAAAAAAAAAAAGAATGCATTTCTGATAAGACTAAAGGATTAAAAGTTAACAGGGAAGATTCCAGCCACAGCAAATTATGTGGTTTCTACCAGGCTGAGTCATCACTTATATCCTGACGACGAACCATGAAATATCTTCTCACAGCTGAAACTTTCCAAGTACATTTCCATTACAAAAAGATTTAGCCTTGGGAAGGAAATACTTCTAAGTCAGTGCTCGTAAGAGATAGGTAGCTATATAGTCTATGCATTAGGAGAAGGCTTCAGTTATATTAAAAGTAATTTGATAACATCTTTGGTCACAATATTTCAAAGATCAAGTCCAGGAGAGTTGGGGAAAGAAGGCTGGAAACTTTTGTTATGAGCTTTTTTTCTTTTAAATTTGGTAGCACAAAATAAAGATAGCAACATTCCCTGCAATGTGTTATTTTCTAAAATGATAATAATCATGCTGTGAAAATGTTCATTTCCATGTGAAAATATGTTTGGAGAGCATTGAAAAATGGTAGCACCATTAAAATGTTCAAAACAAAGAGCTTGTAAGTTGGGAAGAAGCACTTTGGGGGCATAGTTGGGTCTGAGTGTTGGGATTGCTCATACTGGGTTACAGAAAACCCAAAGGGGTGCACAAAACTAAAGGAAATCCTGGTTAAGAAAAGCCAGTATCCTTATTCAGAGAAGTAGTGAATATCAAGGAGCAGAACCAGATAAGATAGAGCAAAACCAAACCAAACCAGGTAGGTTGCTAAGACAGCCTGGAACAAATACTGTACTGAAATAGTGTACAAAGATCTTGAGGTAAAAGGCTTAGAAAGGGGCCTTCAAAGATCAGAGAACACCTACAGTCAGCTTTATGTGGTGGTGGTGGTGGTAGGGGGGTGGGGTTGCTTACTGAATAAAAGGAATCAGATGTGGGTTCAGACTACAACCTTCTGGAATTGTGTAGTGTCAGAATCCTCAAAATGTTTGAGAGCCACAAAATGCTTCCAGCTCACCCTCCTCAGCTTCCCGGTGAAGAAGCTGAGGCCCAGGAAGGGGACACCACTATGTAGTGTCAGGCAGGATTCCCATTCTGACTTCTGGGCTTTCTCTATGACTTCACACTGTCCATTTGACTAGGAGACTTTTTTAGTTAAACCCGTAATCAGCACTCACTATATGCTAGATCTTGTGTTAGGCAGTGATTATTCAAACACACATGCATATTGTAGTTTAAAGGATCAGGAAAAGTTTCAGAACTGACTCATACATACCTGATAAAATTATCAGTAGATTTGAACTATATGGATAAATGCATATATGAAAATGCTAAGTGAGAAAACAGGAAATGAAATCATATATATGTTGTGATCTCATTACAACATACAAATGGAAACATCTACAGATTGGAGAAATGCAGTAACCCACTAATGAACCAAGTGCTGTGGGACATGTTAAGGCCTTCTGTTATAAACACTTGGGCATTTATTTGATCTTCCTACCTGGAGGACCAGGGCCACATTTCTGTCCTCCTTAAGGCACCAGGTGACTTGTCCTGGAAGCCTTCCGAAAAGAGCAGTCTCCTAGGGAGATGGGCGTCGCTGAAAGCAGGGGGGCAAATCCTCCTGGGCCTGAGGAGGGAAAGGAACTTGAAGGAAGCAAATCTAGCTTCCCTCGGACTGTGTCTCTCATCGCCTGGCCGCCGTCCTGGGTCCTTTCAGGCAGGACTTAGTGGGAAAGGCGGTTCGAGGCTGCTGGAGCTGGCTGGTCTTACGTGGTATCCGCCTAGGGAAGCAAAGCCTTCAGTGGAGACTGGCTCGGGTTGGACTGGGGGACGCCCTGGGTTCCTCTGCGCAGCTGTCTCCTTAGGAAGCCTGAAGGAGACAAACTGATGAATGTCTCGAGCACCTCGCTTGTCCTGAGGTGATTTAAGGGGTGTCGACAAGATGCACGTCTTGTGAACTCACTCAAGATTTTTTTCTAGGAGTTTATCTAACCCAGTGCCTGCACGGAACACTGAGGAGAGGCTGGCGGATCTGCGCACCCGAGCCCCCCCTCAGCCAGCCGTCCCTCCAGCTCCCCGTGCTCTCGCCCACCTCCTCCGCGTCATCGCCCCCACTCGCCCCCCCTCCAGGCCGCCGCCGGCTCCGCTGCCGCCTCGGTCTCAGTCTCTGCAGCAGCTCGGTGGCAGCGGCTGCGCCCCGGGGGGAGGACCCGCCTCCTCTGGCCCGGCGCTCTGGATCCGCGGGGCAGCGCCCCTGAGGGCCGGATAATCTTCTCAGGTAAGGATGGACGCCCCCAGGGAGGACCCAGGGGCCGTGGAAGGGGCTTCTCTAAAGAGCGGTAGAGAAAGGGATCAAACTTAGCCCTGAAGAACTACCCTCCCACAGGCAACCCCTCCCGCCAGCCGCTGCAGGGTTTAATATTAACAGTAACGATGTTTGCATTGGGATATAAGTGGAATTCTTTCTACTGAAGCGGTGCCAGAGGGGACCCAATTTATTTTTATGATTATTAACAGATGCTTTTGAGAAAGGTGTAGAAACCCATTCCTGCAAAGTCTACTTTTTGAAAGTGTCTGTGACAGAGTTACTGCTCCCACCATGAAGAAATGAAATCAAAAGTCTTGCTTCAGAATCATGGAGAAAGCTGGAAGGAGATGGATGAAACAAAATTGGTGAACTGGTCATTTCTGAAGCTGAAAGACGGGCACGAGGGTTCTGCTTTTCTGTATAGTCCTGAGATGGAAGAGGTTTGAAAAGTCCTGGCAACACATTTGCCTGATTTCTCTGATTTTCGCAATTACTGATTTAAAAGGAAGCTGCCTAGCATTTCTAGCTATTAAGTTCTCATTTGTGCAATCAACTTCCACTCTATCCCTAGTTCGTTTGTCTCAACAGAGGATTGTAGAAGTCCCGTTTTGCTGCTTGAGGAATTATGCTTGCGATCTGGCTTCTAATTCTGAAGAGAGGACTTTAAAATTTCAGCTAAATAACACATCTAGGTTTGAAAGAGCTGACCAAGTGTCATATGGAATCTTAAGTTTCTATAGTGTGAGAAGGGATAACATGGGAACAACCTGTGTGCTTTTTAAATTTTTTTTTCACTTTTTAAAATGTGAGATTGTTTAATGTATGCTTAGTATACAAAATTTGCTCATTAAACATTAAAATAACCAGTTGCTAGTGTGGGTTCATTTTCCTCACAGAGTAGATTATTTATCTTTCTGTCCCCAAAGCTTGAGTATCCACATGTGGACTGCATTTTAACAGCAGGCTCATGCTTAGAAATTGGGAGGTGGAAGCTACCTCATCTCAGCTCTGAATTAACTTTACAGATGAAAAATCTGAGATGGAAAATTAGGAAAGAACTAAATCAAATATTAATACACAAACCACTATTTTGTAATTTAAAAGTTAAAAGCTTCATTTAGGTAAAGATGATGTCTGATTAGCTAAATGCACTGTGATCATAAGTTGCTTTAAAGCTTGAAAGTTAGCAACCCTAGTACATTTACAGATCTTCTTTCCCTTCAAATTCTCACTCAAAAATATTGAGATAGGGCCAGAGATTTAGCTCAGTGGTTCCAGCATCCGGCACCTGCCTCGCAGGTGCAAGATCCTGAGTTTGATCTTGGTAACCACATACAGTGCTAGGCGTGGAGACTCACACCTGTAATCCCAGCACTTGGGAGGCAGAGGCAGGAGGATTGCTGAGTTCGGGCTTGCCTGGGCTACGTAGTGAGCTCAGAGCCAGCCTGAACTACAAAGCGAGACCCTGTCTAAAAAAATGAAACAAAACAAAAATTGAGATAAATCAGGAGCCATATGTGGTGCAGTTCATAAATCAGCACATGAAAGGGCTAGTGCAGTTCCCATGGTGAAAGTCCAGTGATGCTTATTCCAAAGTTTATTTACACACAGCATATCTATTGGAAAAATTGAGATGTACATACCCTGGAAAAATAACTAACAAAACAAAGAGAGGTTTTCTTTTTTCCATTGTGATGAGAAACAGAAGTGTGGGTTACTGTAAAGTAATTATCTGTGTAACTTTACCATCTTCCTTTCCCTCTAGAATTGCCAAATTTTTAAAGCAGACATTAGTCTCCATTCCTGAAGCTAAGCTTGAAAATAGTGCTATGGTATGACATTTTGAGTCAAAATTGGCACACTGTCAATGAACTTTCTTGCCATTTCTTCTCAGCATAGAATCAGGGGAGAGCTTATCCTCAGTAATAATTATAAAGTATTTGACAAACATATGTGAAATACTTGGCAGCTTCAAGATTTTCCTGAGCGTTGAAATGAGTTGCAGCGAGTCTGGCAGACCATTCAGCAGTGCTGTAGGTCATGGTGGAAGCATGCTGGAGCCGCAACTGTTTTAGAGAACCACCTGCCAGAACATTGTCCGGCTGTAGCAGTATTATCAGGGCCCTGCTCATTGGGGTGGGCTCTGGGGCCGGTAGGTGGGTCTTCTAAATGTGAGAAATTTCCTATGGGACTTGCCCTTAGTACCTTAGACAGACCCCACCTCAATCTCTCCTGGTTTAACATCAGTCATTTCACACCTGAATGAATGCAAACAATTTACTCAACGCCTGAGGTAGATTTGCCCTCTACAGGCTAACTTTGCCATCTAGTGGACGCAACGCTGCAGCAGTTTCCCTCAGGAGGACTAGCAATGGGGCCTTCCCTAAGATCACTAAGTTACTTGTGTTTCCCACCCATGGCTTACTGTGGAGTAAGAAGATACTTCAGAAAGTTATAGTCCAACTTCGTAGCAGAGAAGTAGTTTCAGACAGATCCCAATAAAAGGGGTTCAGAGTGATACACAGCATAGTTACCAATTAGTATGCACTTGTGGAATGAACACATTTATTTAACCTGCTCCAATTTTTTTTTCTCTAGCAATACTGCTCCGCCCCACCATACAAAAGGATCATGACCTTGTGTTTGGCTCTAAAATTGACTATAAGATTTTTCTTAACATAAAAATTTTCCTTTATGTACAAGGCCCATGAACCAAACATTTTTCTCTACTCCATAGCACTTCTTATTTTTTCTTCCTAAACCTCAGGGTTGACAATTTTAGAATTCCTGTAGTTTCTTTTAGCTGGTTCAGTGGACTACCAGAACCTTAGTAATGACACAAATTCATTATCTTACTCAGAAGAATAGTATGACAAGTCTTAGTGTTTTGATTGAGAAATTAATAGTGAAGTTTAGTTTTAAATGACTTAACACTGTGCAAATTTATTACCTTATGTACTTGTTGGTCGGAAGTCCGCAGTGGGTCTTCAGGACTGTGCTCCTGCTGGAGTTCTAAGATACAATGTTTCCTTACCTTGGGCAGGTTTTTGAGGCCATGCATATTCCTTGGGTTCTGGCCTGGAATCACCTTGACCACAGCTGTCTTCATAGCTCCAGCTCACTTGGGCCCATCTGTGTCCTTTTATAAGGGCCTGGTGATTATACTGACCTCACCTGGGTGATCCAGGCTAAAGCCCTCATCTCAAAGTCTTTAACACAATCACATTTGCTACATCTCTTTTATTAAATAAGGAACACCTCTGGGGACGAGAGTGCAGATAACTTTAGAGGCTGCTACGTGCACACCACAGTGAGCTAGAGAGCAAGTAAGAGGTGTGAGATGTCTCGCAAACATCTACCTACATTTTGTTTTCAAGAGACTGGGTTTCAACACGTTGCCTGAAGTCCTGAGCTCAAAGGGTCTTTTTGCTTCAGCTCCCTGAGTAGCTGGGACTGTTGAGGCCTATGCTGTCAAACCCAGTTTGCTAAGTTTTTGACTCCTGAGGGTGGATAATAATAATGATAATATTAATATTAATAATAATCTACCATTTGTTGCATGAGTGCATGGTGCTGGGAAAATAGATAGCTATAACAACAGGTGTATCTATTAGTTTCTTTCAGAAATACTCTAAAGTGTATCCCTGTTGAACAAATGTACAAGATAAGGTTTAGAGTTCTTAGATACCTGTGACAGTGACACTGCTAAGAAGTTGCAAGCAGAAGCTGACTTACCTTTAACACTCACTGGCTTCATCAGGGAAATAACTGTTCTTCATTCTCCATTTTTACTTTGTCACTGTGGAACTATACACATTTTTTAAAAAACTTAAATCCTGTTTCATGCAGTGCTTTAATCATTAACATTCAGTAAGGACTACAGTGAATCAAGAATTAAGGGTTATAAAATATCTATTATTTTAATATATACTGCCCAAGGCCAGAAGTGACTAAATGCTTTTTATAAGTGTTCTCCACAACATAGCCATTTGTTTAACCTCATTTTATTCCTTCTGATTGTCACTCATCACGCTCCTCCTCTGCTGCCTGTGGGCCTTGGCCTAAGCCATTGCTTCTGTGCAATTGTTTGGGACATCTGGGCCAGACACCAGGTCTCCCTGCTATGGGCCAGTCTTGCCGAACAGGTGGAAGATGAAAGGCGAGGAGACAAGAGCATGACTTAACATTTCGGTATGTGTGTGTACACAGGCAGGGGTGTTTAGGGGACAGGTGGCTGGGGTGATGGATGGCTAAATAAAGGACAGCCAAGTGTTAAAAGGTGGCTCTGCGGTTGCTGGCATGTTCTGACATACACAGTGGAGATTGGTGTTGGCCTGCAGGGTCATCGGTCTGACTGAATGGCCCTGACCCACACTGGCCCTCCGAAAATGTTCGATGTTCACGTTAGGGGTGTGAAAATGGACAACTACCGCACTAACACCAAAAGGAACCAGGTGCAAAGAAAGGTGTAGGAAAGCGAGTTCTGTCACCCACTAAGGGAAAGTGGTTCAGGGCAGATCCTCAGCATCTGCATTTCCATTCATATCCAAGGAAAAGAGTTAATTTGAAATATTTGATATTGGGAGCAAACAATCTTGCCTTGATAGGCTAACCCTAAACTGAGACAGAAACTTCTCAAAGGGAGGGAGGAAGTTGGGGAAGGAGTTTGTCTTAGAGTATAATTACATACAGCATAGTAAAGTTCTGTACATTCTAGATAAATTTCAAAAAGTTAGATTTTTCATTCACTATAGATTTCTGCCTTAGTATTTCAACTTCAACTTAGCTTCTTTTTAGGATGAGGGCCTGGTGCACTTCTGGAGTTCTCAATATAAATTCAAGCTATCGGTAAGACACAGGAGATACAATGGAAGAGTTTTGTGGCTGGATAATATTTAATCAAACAAGTTTAATAGCAAAGAGAAAAATGTATCACAAAACCACAGATACTCATTGGGGACATCTGTACAGTGAAGGTGTCTTTGATCAAACATGAAAAATCAAAGAAGGGAATTGGAGAGTGAATCAGAAATGGTCTTTTAAAATAATTTTTATTAGTACATATTTGCAGCATATAGTGATTCCACATAGGTACACGGCATATCTTAATTATATTTTCACTTCCCAGTCTCTCACCCTTTTCTCCCCTCTTTCCATCTCTTGGTTCCCTGAAACTATCTTGAAAGAAAAATATTTGACAGTAAATTTGGCTATTTAGAAAGTATATGTTCTTTAACTTTGGTTCATAAACCAGTTTAAAGTGATACCAGTTCCCCCACTGACAGAATAATATGAGAAAATTCGTATTGGTTGCTTACTGTGCTTTGGGCTTTTGCATCTCTAGTCTCATTTGACTTTATAATAACATTTTGAGGTAGATTTTTAAAAAGTCCCCACTTCGCCGAGGAAGCAGGTGAAACCTAGGTAGTTATTGAACTGCCCGAATTCATATGCCTCAGAGGTGGAAAGATGGGGCCTGAGCCCAAGAGTTCTCACTCCACCTGTAACTATCATGCTGCCATTGAGGCACAAATATTCTGAGCCCCATCTGCAATCTATGCATCTGAGGAAGTATAAACAAACAACAAGACATTAGTAAATAATTAGTAAATCATCTCTTGTCGTTCTGTGCTCTCATTTGTCTTAGCAGATGAGTCACACCAGGCAGTTGCATGTGTTCCGTCAGCGGGGGAGGGGCCTCTTCCTTCACAGCTGTTCTGACTTCCTTCATTCGCTTCTGCTCCCTTTGTCCCTAAAATGCCCCAGTCAGCTAGTGTTCAGACTCACCCCGGAGAGCGACGGCTACACCCTCGCCATAACTAACTAAAACTGGGACGAGTGGCCCACCTGGACAGTGATGAGAAAAGATACATCTAGAAAACAGAAAAGCAGATGGGGGTTCAGTAGTTTGAGGTTCATCAGAGCTTTCAAAATGCGACAGCTGCATTCACACTGGGACCCTGGCTCTTCAGTTCAGTGAGTTAGTGCCTTTGGGTGATGGGCAGATGTAGATGAGCCACTGAACTGCACATCCCTCCACCAGTAAGAGCTGCTATTTACGCTGACATTTTACCACAAGGCAGTTAGATTTTCCAGAGGAAAGTGTACTTGAACGTGTGTCCAATTGAAAATTACAGACCAAATTAGACAGGCTAACTAAAGCCCTGTCCTCTGATTACTGTATTCAGAGGTCGCATTACAAAGTTCTCTGCCCTTCCCAAACCCACGGGTAAATGTGGGCATGGCACGGTTCCTTGGTGCCCTGTGGTGGAGGGAGCTTCCAGAAGGGCTGGGGAGGCCCTGCCGGGGAACACAATCCCTAGTGCTGCGTGTTGGAGGCCCTGAGACAGCCTGCTGGATTTGTTTTTTCTCAGATGTATTAAACTACTGTCTAAAATTAATTTATATTTATTAAAGCCTGCACCATTCAATATTAGTTGCCCACATGGTAAGACAGAGTAAATTTCTTCTGTGCATAAAAATGAGCAGATGTTATTTGAAACTCAGTGAAGCAATAACTCCTGGAAAGGCTTCCTTTTGGAGGACAGCCCAAGCTGCTACACCAAGACTTCAGCAGCCATAGTGGATTTGAAATTTGACTATCAGAATCTTCTGGAAGGCTGGGGAGCCCGGCCTTCTTTCCAGGAGGGCTTCTAACAGTAGGCCTAGAGTGACTCTGAGAATTACTACTTTTAACAAATTCCCAAGTGATGTGTGGCTGATGGCTCTGGGCTACAGTCTGAGAAATGCTGGCCTGATGTATTTTTTGGGTGAACAATAAAAATTTGGGCTTTTAAATACTGTGCCCCCCCAAGCTGTATAGGAGGTTGAAGGCTTCATGATGAAGGTCTTCATACTGAGCTACATCTCAACACTTTTTAATTTTTTTTTAAAGTTTTTTTGTGTCAGGATCTCACTTTGTAGTTCAGGCTGACCCTGAACTCACTATGTACCCCATGCCAGCCTCCAACTCAGCAATCCTCCTGCCTCTGCCTTCTGAGTACAGAGATTATAGGCATGAACCACCACACCTGGCATTGTGGTATGTGGTACCAGGACCTAACTCAGGACTTTGGCCTTGCTAGGCAGATGCTGGAACCACTAAGCCAAATCCCTGGGCCTCAACCCTTTTTTATATTTTTATTTTGAGATAACAACTTACTAAAATGCCTAGGTGAGGCTTAAATTTGCGATCCTCCTGCTTCAACCTCCAAAGTGCTGAGATTAAAATGTGCTTCAACTACAATTCTCAACTGTTACAAGAATGTTTACCGTAGCACATACTGAGTATGTGTTCACCTATACATCCACTGCTTTGTATCAAGTATGATGTATAAGTGATTGATGAGATTATAAATTTTGTAAGTCTTTACTACAGCCTTTGAGCAAGGTAACAGACTGAAAGATCAGTATGCCATATTTAGTAAAAAAAAATGAATATAGTGGGACTCTGATGAGTTTTTCTTCAAAGTCTACAGAATTATGATAAAGGACATATTTTATTTGGGAAAGAGTATGAGAAATTCTAGATTTGAGAGCCATATCCTATGTCAGTGGTTTGTAAAGAAAACAATCTTCATATTTATATAGCATCTAATAAATAAAGACTAAATTAGTAGTCACCAAAAAGGAACAAATGACTGAACAATGATTCCACAGTAACATGATAGAAACCATTTTTTCCAGGAATGCTTTTTCCATGTTACCCACAGATCATTCATTTCATGTGTTGAAATATACAAATCAAGGTCCTATGTATCTCTGGGTGTGGACAGCTGTTGGCTATCAGTCTTTGACACAATTATACATCAGTTACATTATAGCTTTTGTCCTAAGTGACTAAAAATCAAAGTCATGCCTCACATAAAAATATTCCTTGACTAAGATTTGGCATATACATACATATACACACATATACGTAGTGTGAATAGATTTATTCACACACAAACACACATATATACACATACACCCACATATATTACTTTGGTTTGTTGATAAGAAGCAGCAAATCCTTCTTTAGTTTTCATGTTTTTCTTTTAGGCAAAGATGTAAGTTTTCATCTCGGAAACTACCCAGTTAAACATAATATTTCAAGGATTTAGTATAATTACTGTATTGTTAATGTTTTCAACTCTAATTCAATTAAATAAAATTTTTAAAATACTTCTTGTGAACACTGCATGGAAAGTGACAAATAAAAATACTAAGTGGATGAACAAAGCCATTAGCAACATATACACTTTGTATGAAGTAAAATGTTCCATGGTAATAATTAAAGAATATAGTGACATGAAGGCAGTTTTTTTTTTTCTGCAGTATGTTCTTTATTTTGGGAGAGTGGATCAGATTCAAGACCTTGCACTTGCCAAGCAGATGCAGTGCCACTGGGCTAAATCCTGGCCAGTATGTTCTTTATTACTATTATTTTTGTTACGATATCCATTACTCTCCACAAAATACTGAATTGACAAGATAAAATGAACTACAAGCTATTTAGTAACACAGATGTCTAATATTAACTAGAATCACCATTATCAGGCATATGGATGTGAGCTTAAAAATGAAAATTTCAAGGGCCAGCCTGAACTACAAAGCGAGACCCTGTCTCAAAAAGCAAAAAAAAAAAAAGAAAATTTCAAAACTTCTATATATTTGCTGCCAAGGCATGATAAAGATTATTATAAGTTTAATATTTTGAAATATATGACAGTTCAAATTAGTTATGTCATATGCTTGTGTTCACCAAGGAACAAGCTAATATATACTTTCTTCCTTGATCCAAAGGATGTGATTAGCTTGTTAATATAATAATAGCTCTGTGTATGTGACAGACTAAACGCCATGGTGTGAGGAACACCCGTCTCGGCTCTCCATTAGATACTGTGTCATTCAGGGCAGTGCCCACATATTTTCTATGGGTGTGCCCTGGTTCAGGGTCACTGTGAACATTTCTTAGCATTTTTTTCATGTGAAAAAAAGATTTATTTGAAAAAACAGTGAAGTTACTCTAGGAGTAAACTAACCTTGAATTGCTCCTTGTTTATTCAATATCAATCTTTGCTAAGCCTTGACATCTTAATTATGAGTTAAAATCAATTTGGAGCACAGCTCACAAATAATATGGTGATGCAGGAGTTCAAAATTGCTATTCCACCACATTTTTTCTTTCCCTTTTTTGCTTTCCCCTGCTCCCCTTTCCCTTTTCCCTTTGAACATTTTCTTCCTATTTCACAATACCTGTCGCACATTCTGGATCTCATTTACACTTTCAGTTTCTTGCACTAGAGAAATGATACAGTTTTTACACATCTGTGGCCTATTTATTTCACTTGTGAGTATGACCTGATAGGAAAAACAGCAAAAAAAAAAAAAAAAAAAAAAGGAAACAAAGCTTATGTATATAGAGGGTGAGGGGCTGGAGGGAGGGCAGGGGGTGGGAAGAAGTGAGAGTCAAATTACATCATCTAGGGGGCTGGGGATTTAGCTCAAGTGGTACTGTGCTAACCTTGGATGCACAAGGGCCTGACATCCAAGGGTTCAATCCCCAGTACTGAAGAAAAAAAAAAAAAGACATCATGTACAGATTCTCCATTTTGAATGTGACCACAATGTGGACCTAAAATGCACCAGTAAACTCAGTAAGGAAAAGCTTGCTATTTTAGACTATGGGCCTCCCTCTTGCCCCGTAGCCGCTGATAAACAGTTCCAGTAAGTGGATACACTCACATGTCAGTGAGCCCAGAGAAAGGGAAAAGAGGTCAAGGAGATGTAAACAATGTAAGTATATATAACATTTCAAATACTGCCAATATTAAAAATATTTGACTCAAAAACATTGCTCTTAGGAACCATGATGCAAAGGAACAAATATCTCATTATGATCATATTCTCCATAGTCTGTTTTTGATAAATTCTTACAAGTTATTTTGGCACAAAGTTCCACTGGGAGACCTTTTTGTATGCTGTTTTGCTTAGATGGTATCTTTAGATGTATGTATGTTGCTTGGCTTAATTGTACTTTGGATGACTCTTTTTTTTTTAAATGCATGATACATTTTTTTGTTGTTGCTTTTCTGCTCAGAGGATCACATTCTTTTCCCCCCCAGCACTTCCACGGCCAGATTTCTGTATATTGCTCATAGCCTGTGGTTCCTTAAAACCAGGACCACAGGCCTGTAGTCCCTGCACTCAAGAGGCTGAGGCAGGAGAACTGCAGCAACTTCGAGGCACAGCGTGGCCTACATAGTAAATTCAAGGCCAGCCTCAACTACACAGCAAGACTTTGTTCTGAAAATAAAGGGCCATAAATTCCCCAGTATGTAAATAACCATTACAGAGTTCAAAAAAAGTGTTCATTGGAATAGAATGAATCTTCCTGAACCAGAATTTGTAGGACAAGCTGATGTAAAGAGGTAGTGTAAAATTAATGAATAATATCCTTAAAAGTGGCAGAGGTTTCATGCATAAAAGGGTTCGTCTACCATTGACCTGTTTAGATTTTTACAGAACCCTTCATCATAAAGTGCAAATATACAGCCCAGCCTGGGGGAAAAAAGAATGTGACCCTGGCAGCAGAGGACCCTCTCCTCTCCCATGCTCAGGGTGGTCTGGGCACAGCTGGGGACAGGGAGGGAAAGACAGGTTAGGGCTGGTGGAGCCCAAGCTGGTGAGAACAAGCACTGGTCATGAGTTTGTATGAACCTTCTCATTGGATGTATAATCTCAGTAAAATGCAAGTAAGGTGAAATTGAGGGTTTCTGTGGTTAAGGAACTTTCAGTCTCAAAGGTTAAATGCGTAGGTAACATTTACAAAAAAAAGACTGTAAAGTTTCTTCCTTTTCTTTCTTTTTCTATTTTTAAGGACAAAAGAGAAGAACAACATGGGAAATATGCTCTTCTGGTTGATATTTTTCACCCCTGGATGGACCCTCAGTGATGGATCTGAGATGGAGCAGGATTTTACGTGGCACTTGAGTGAAGTTCCCCGGATTGTGGGCGAAAGCACTTCCCACCTCTCCGGCCCCTGGCTGGAGGCCGATTCCCAGGTGGTAACAAGCAGAAGGTGTGGCATTGAGTGCCAGAGGGAGCGGCCCGCTCCCAGCCTCCCGGAGCTGGAGGATTCGCTCTCCTACGAGACGGTCTATGAGAACGGCAGCCGGACCCTGACCCGGGTCAGGGTCCGAGGCCTGGTCCCGGGGCCCGCTCCGAACGGCACCGCGCGCGGAGCCCCGGCCAGGAGGAGGAGACAGGTGTACGGCACAGACAGCAGGTTCAGCATCCTGGACGCCAGGTTCCTCACCAGCTTCCCCTTCAGCACCGCCGTGAAGCTGTCCACCGGCTGCAGCGGGGTGCTCGTCTCCCCGACGCACGCGCTCACGGCGGCGCACTGCGTCCACGACGGCCAGGGCTACGTCCGGGGCAGCAAGAGGCTGAGGGTCGGGCTGCTGAGGATGAGAAGGAACGGCCGAGGCGGAGGGCGGCGCGGCTCCCGGAGGAGCAGGAGGGGAGCGAGGGGCGGTGACCGCGGGGGAGGCGCGGCGCGGGCCGTGCGGGGGCGAGGCCAGGGCGGAGGAGCCGGCCGGGGGGCGGGCCGGGCCGCGGGGAGCCCCTCCTTCCGGTGGACCCGAGTCAGGCGCACCTACATCCCGGCGGGCTGGGCCCGGGGCGGCCGCGGGGAGCCGGGCCTGGACTACGACTACGCCCTGCTGGAGCTGAAGCGCGCGCACGGGGGGAGGTACATGGAGCTGGGCGTCAGCCCGGCCATCCGCAGGGTGCCGGGCGGGAGGATCCACTTCTCCGGCTTTGACGCCGACAGGCCCGACCAGCTGGTCTACCGGTTTTGCGGCGTGTCCGACGAGTCCAGCGACCTCCTCTACCAGTACTGCGACGCGGAGGCGGGCTCCGCCGGCTCGGGGGTCTATCTGCGTCTCAAGGAGCCGGACAAAAAGACGTGGAAGCGTAGAGTGGTCGCGGTCTACGCGGGTCACCAGCGGGTGGACGTGCGCGGCGAGCAGAAGGACTACAACGTGGCCGTGCGCGTCACTCCCCTCAAGTTCGCCCAGATCTGCCTCTGGATCCGCGGGAACGACGCCGACTGTGCGCGCGGCTAGGGGCAGCCCGGAGGCGGTCGGCACTGTCCGGATCGCAGAAGCAAGCGCTCGCCCTGGGGGCTATACCCGAACTCGAGGCTATCCACAGCATTTCAGCATTTTTACAAATTTATTTTTTCAAAATTAGGATATGTTCATAGGTTTAACAATGTGTAGACACCTCACCTGTTGAAACAGCACCTCAATGCCAAGTATATACTTCTTTACACAGTGCTAAGTTTTATTTGGGAGAAGATTTTTGTAGCCTTTTGTCTTTCTAGAAATTAGGCATTCTTTAAAACTTCACGCCCTCCCACAATACGTGATTTCTTAGCGGGCTCATTCTAGGCGGGGCCTCACAGGACCCGAGCTGTGTACAGGGTGAAACTGCACTCACAGCCGGGGACAGGGACGCAGCTGGAATCCGGATGGAGGGCAAGAGTCACAGCGTGTCTTTCTTCAGATGGATCCATTCAGCTCAGGCCTCAGAGTTTAGCTCTCTGTTGGGTCTGAGAAATTTAAGTGTTCGATTGTTTAAAAGAATTACATATCAGAAGAAATGGTGAACCAAAAATATCCACTGCTTTAAAAAAAAAGAAACTGCAGCACCTATTTAAAATGGGGTAGTTTGTTCTGCAAAAGAAATTAGAAATAGGTAAGGCGAGACATTTTAATATCTCAAAGTTTTATTTAAAACTAAACTACGAACTTTTCATGTGTGTGTAAGGAAGATATTTCACAAAAGATCATGTACTGACAACAGCTTAATTTTATATATACATTTTACTATGTATGAGGTGCTATATTTTTAAGGCTAAGAATTCTGTAACTGTTTTCAAAAGAGAGCTTTTCCTCCCTTGACCAAACCCACCTGTTTCTTTCCTATCTTCCCCCTCCTCCTTCCTGACTCTCTCTTTCCTTTTATTTTGTTAGTGCTGGGGATCAGTGCCAGGGCCTCTGAAGTGCCAGGCAAGTGCTCTATCACTGAGTTACCCCATCAGTATATCATTTGGTGAGTTTTCTGATTAGTCATTTTAGATATGTCCCTTAATAAATACTGTATAATTTACAAATAGGATCTTTAAAAGGCAGGATCTTGCTATATAATTTAGGCTGGATGAACTTTCCACAATGCCCTGGGGTCCATCTTCTCGGTTTTGGGATACAACCATGTCTATCATCACCATGGCCTGCTACAAGTAGAACTTCTAAAAGAAAGTTCTAGTCATCTTCATTAGGGAGCAAAGCTGTACTCTCTCTAGCTCTCACGTGGCATAGGCAAGAAGAGTTTAGCAGCTGTCCTAGGGCAAAATACAGAGTGGGCATCAATGCATGTTCCTTGAATTCAGCAAATGTTTGCTCAGTGTCTGTAAGAGAGAGCTAGTTCAGGGTACTATGGTTAACGCATTTGAATGATCTGAAATCTAATAATACACCCTAAAATTCAGGAATCATAGGCCTGACTTTTGGTCTGCTCTTCCTGGTGACATCTCCTTCTCTCAAGACAGACCATGCTGATTTTCACCAGGGCACACATTTATTTTAATGATTATTTTTTAGGTATGTCCTAAGATGAGAGATTAACCCCTTGGCTAGTATGCAAAGAAGTATTTAGATTATCATAAGTGATTTTTGTAAACAGAACCCAAAAGAGCTGAAATTCAGTATAATGCATATTCTTTTGTAATTGAGTTAGACAATTCAATAAAAATTCTTAAATCAGTTATAACTGTAACTGTATCTGTATGTATGTTTTAAAGGGTTTTAGCAAGTAGTAACTCATTTAATTAAAAAGTGATTCTATTTTGTTCTAAGCAAATGTTACCAGTATTTTATCAATGCTTCTAGTGGAATAGGACTATCGAGACAAAAATTATGGTCAAAGCTTTTTATTTGGGGGAAGACATAGGTATAAGATCACTGCAACCAAGAATATTTCAGGTGAATTGTGCATTTTTATACACTCATAACCCCTCCCACACACACACACACACACCATCTTCATTTTAGATTCTTCAGATATAATTTCTGGGATTTGAATAAATTCTGAATAACTGAAATGCTTACTACAATAGTTTGGTATTTAAGATTATCATATATATTTTCTGGACTGGAGATTTAGCTCAGTGGTTCCAACGCCTGCTTAGAAAGTGCAATGTCCCTGGTTTGATCTCCGGTAACCACTTACAATGCCGGGCGTGGTGACTCACACCCACCAACAGTCAACCAGCAATCAGCACCACGTACCACAGTGCCGGGCGTGGTGGCTCACGCCTGTAATCCCAGCACTCGGGAGACAGAGACAGGAGGATAGCTGAGTTCGAGGCTTGCCTGGGTTACACAGTGAGCTCAGGGTCAGCCTGAACTACAAAGTGACACACTGTCTCAAAGAAAAAAAAGTCTATATATGTATATGAATGTATGTATACACACACACACAATCATAAGCCAATACTTTTTTTTTCTTTTAAACAAGGTCATACTATGTAACCCAGGCTGGCCAGGATTATAAGCACATGCTACTATGCCTAGACAATTTTACCTTTTTTCAGTACTTGAAGTTGAGCTACATCCCTAGACCTTTTTATCTTTTGAGATAAAATCTTGCTAAATTGACCATACTTGCAGTCCTCCTGCCTCAGCCTCCCAGAGTGCTGGGATTATAGGTGTACATCCATGGCAGTGGCTAATTTTTACTCACATTATATGTAGATAAAGGAAATCTTTGAAATTTTAATTTCAAATATAGACTGTCAGTGATTCAGGCATCTTCTAGCTAATCTAGCTCCTCTTTCTGGAAGGTATTGCAGGAAAGCTTCTGGCTGTGTTACTCATCTGTCCTTTACAGGCCCTCCCCTCTACTGAGTGACTGGACTTGAAACATTTTGTTCTGTTAGAAGTTTTTGCTTTGCTTAGAATTTAAACTACTTTGAACCCAGACTCCAGATCACAAATCAACATAAACTTCAAGGGATAGAAGAAAAGAATGCACTCAGTATTTAGTATCAAAAAGAAGGCTGAGGAAGATATATGATTGTTTTTCCCTTAAAAGTACTTTGGCTCAGTTAGAGAAATTTCCAGTCAAGAACCACAGAAGACACCACTGTTAAATTAAAACATTTTCCTTATAATATCTGCTTATTTAAAAAATTAGAACATGCTTAGACTCTATTGCCGAAGTATTACCCAATAGAACAATTGCCTAAAAATAGAAGTGTGACATTTTTGAATACCAATGAATGGATTCAATATTCTGCCACCACACTTGGAACATTGACTTAAAAGATTTTCTTTGTGGCCTGGGAAAATAAGTGCCACTATTGTAACTACCAAATAAGCAGCTGTGCCACTTCATGTAGACTAGTATGTGAGGGATGTGGCTGTAGGAAAGGATGTCCTGAGTAGTCATTGGACCACAAATAGCAGCAGCTGTATTCCAAATGACAGGGGTTTTGGTGGGAAATAAGATGACAGTGTCATAGGACCACCTTTTTTTATCACTACTAACTTCCTCAATTCTTAAACAAAATGTTTGGTGGCCTTCCCATTGTTATTTACAAGGTCTATTTTCTGTAGAACCATGTACAACATACAAATAGAGCCATACACTGTGGGCCCAGTGAGTTGATGATATCTCAATGGTTTTCCTCCACCTTGTGGCTTCCAAACATTTCAGAGCTTTGAATAACAACAAACAGCCCACTATGGCATGTGTGCCATAGGTTTGCATTATTTTAGAAAGCCAGGTTTCAGAGTCCCACCAAGACTAGCCAGGAATCCTGACAGGTGGAGCTCACAAATCAGTGTTAGATTAAGATTTCCAAGTAACAACATGGTACCTAGGTTCATGAACTTAATTCTTTCCACGATCCTGACTGGATGGACTGTGGAACAAATTTTACAACCAGAATTGTGGAAAGTTCTTAAACTGAAGTATTGCTGTTTAACTTGCCAACACTTGGCAATAGATAGGCTTATGTCATAGCCTATCTGTTCTAAGGGAAGTATTTTCTCATCCACCTGAAGCTGTCTTGTCAATGATGGTAGTCTTTGTCTTCCACGTTGGATGTTTTTCCTGCCTTCTTTTTCTAGTACACTATTTTAAACACTGGTGATGTATACTATTAAATACATACAAAGCATATTTCACTATAAAGTGCAAATAAGATTTAGCAGTACCATCACAATTCTTTTTCTATAAGAAATGAGTAAAATTATACAACACTTTAATGTTTATTTTTTAAATAAATGAAAAACTCAATTTTATGTACTTCTTAGAGATCAGGTACTATATTTGTATTGTATTCATCCCTTAATATAGATCAATATAGTCCAACAAACTTTTATTGAGTTCAATCTCAGGCACGAGGATGCAGATTTAAGTTATACATTCTACCTCTTCTCAAAGAAAGCACAACTTAGTAAGGAAGTCAGATATACATAGAGATAAATTAAGTATTTATAAACCACATTTATAAGGAGTACAATGAAGACAATCATCTCTGCCAGGATGGACAGGTATGATGAAAAGGAAGGTTTCCTGGAAGAGGTGACATAGGTTGGGTTTTGAAGGATGAGGTGGAGCTTGCTACCCCTATCAGAGGGGAGCAGGGGGCACCCTTAGGAGAAGAAATAGTCTGTAGAAAACTGTGAAAAGGTGACACCATGGTGTTTAGTGCAGTATTTTGAAATTACTGCTATAGAAATCTAGTGCCCCCTAGTGGTAGGAGGTGGCAGAAACAAAGCTTCCAAATCAAATTTGCACTATAGGACAGGGATGGTGAACCTTTTAGACCCAGTGCCCACACTGCAACCGTGAAGTGCCAACCTTGGAATTAAACCTCAATGCTGAGGTTTGGTTTAGAAAAAGCAACTGGTATCTGATGTTCGGTTGTTGAGGTGACTTGGCTGGCGTGGCGACACAGACGGCTCTGTACATCCATCGCAGCATGTGTGCCATAGGTTCGCCATCAGTGCACTAGGGGATGGAAGGCCTGGAATGGAATCACGTAACGTGTAGACATTGGTGCAAGTTTTTAAGTCAAAGTAATACAGTCAAGTGAGACTATGAGAGGAAACCCGCTCGCAGTGTCACTTAGGCTGGACCACGTTAAGTCTGGATACAGATCAGAGGCAAAGAGCCCGATAAAGAGGCGGAGGGAGCTGCGGCGCCAAGGGATGGCAGTAAGTGAGGCAGGAGAGCACGATTTGTGAGACATACAAAGAGCAGAACCTATGGTGCACTATGTGGCTACTGAATGCAGGAGACAAAGGGTTGAGGGTGTCATGCCACCCAAACTCCTGCTGGGGAAACGAAGTGGTGAGATCACAGTCAAGACAGAAAAACTGGACACGAGAAGAAGATAATGAGCTTGTCCTGAGACAGGTATGTTAAAAAGTGCTAGATTTCCATTAAAGCTTGGTACTGCTCAAACTTAAAGCAATGGCAAGAAAGTTAAAAAATTTTGTGGTCCTATAATCAACTCATTAACACACAGCCTGTAAGTATACTTTGTCCTGATGAACAGCAACTGTACCTTTGTCTTTCTGCTCTAAATAAAGCGCTCCTTTACAACTTAGTGTTGAAGCCATACTTTTTTTTAACCTTGAGAGATCTGAATTTGTAAAAATCCAATCCTGAATTTACACATAAAATATTATATATATGATCACAACTCCCATCTCCTGTTTTTCAATAGGTTTAAAATCCACATGTCCCAAAGTGTAGATGATTTAAAAAGTAACTTCAGCTTTCCTTAGGATATTATTTATAGAGCTTTTCAGACTGTAAGGTTTAAACTCTTCTTTAGGCTTCAAATATACAAGTCATGAGTTATAGAATTCGTTGTTACATCCCCAAAATGGTCCTTGTGCCAAAGGAGAGATGAACCTCAACAGTGTAGGCTGTCGGGAGGTCAGCGAGTGTTGAGTGCCCATTTAGCAACACAGACATCTTTTTAGGCCCTGCTCCTCCGTGGAGTTGCTAGTCTTGCTGCGGTTCCATGCTGTCATTTCTGTAGCACAGAAACGATTTGCTGAAATTATCTTCATCCTCCAACTCTGATGGCTGCAGCCTGAACCATACTGTGAGCTTGATGCTAGACAGTCTTCTCCCCAGTAGTGTCTTTGTATCAGTCATCACTAAATAGTTCTTGGTTAAAAACATCACTGTCGATATGTACCACTCATTCATTAAACTTCTGATTTTCTAAGTTGGAACACTTTCAATTCTGTTGCTGGCCAAAAGCATACATCATTACCACTTATCTACATTCTTCAAAGTTGTCAGTGGATTTGGCGGACTGTGTCGAAGAAGGAGGATCCAGAAAATACAGTGTAACCTCTGTGCTGGAAGCTGCTTGTGCCCATGCAGCTAGTGGTAGCACACGCCTGTCCTGTGCTGGATAAAGTGTTTATCTGTGGAACAGACACACTCACTGTATCTCAAAGCACAGTTGGTGCTCATGGCAAGAATACTACCATCAATTACTATTTTAATGCTTTGTCTCTTTTTCTTTAATATTCTATTTTTTTTTGAGACAGGGTCTCGCTTTATAGTTCAGGCTGGCCCTGAGCTCATTACATAGCCCAGGCAAGCCTCGAACTCCGCAATCCTCCTGCCTCTGCCTCTGCCTCCCTCTTTACTATTCTTTATTGAGGGGAACAAAAGAGAAAAAAAATCTTTAGTAAAAATAACCATAATAATTTAATTGTGAAACCAGCCATATTTAGCGAGTGCTACTGTGTGCCAAGCATTTTCCACTCATCATCTCACTTAATAATGCACATGTGGACAGACAGGACACCCATTCCCCAGATGAGAAGACTACAGTTTAAAGCAGTTTAGTTCCTATCTAACCTAGTGGGATGTGTTTGCACGGAGATTTGCTCCCGTGCAGTCTGAGGCAGGACACACGTGCTTGCATGAGCCTGAGTCACCTGAAAAAGCAGAGTGAGGCACTGGAGCAGGCACTCGGAGACTGCTCAAGGGAAAGCAGGGGGAGGGGTGGCGGCACACACGCGAGTCGGAGGAACTAGTAACTTCAGCAATTCCTTTGGTCCTCAAGCGATGCTTCTCCAAGCATGGCCAATGCATCCCTTCAGCCAGGAAGGACAAACCTTTAGAGCTTCCAGTAGTAACAAACAGCTGTTGCTGTTTGTGTGTCCTGGATTTGCTACCCGTGCCTTAGTCCTTGGTGGGGCTTGTGTGGTCAAAATTATAATAATGTGAGGTCAAAGCTGTTTTCATAACACACTAAAATATGCATGTTCTCACAAGTGTGTGCATAGTGAAAATTTCCAGCAACTAACTGATGTATTACAATAGAACAAGGAGAGACAGAATGAGAGGGGGCTGCCTTTTCAGTCCAACAGGAGAGACATGTGCAGGATGGTGACATCACCACTCTTCTAAATTATTTTTTGAAATTATAAATTCTCATAAAAACTGTTAACATATAATGGTTCAAATATTTCAATTTTTAATAAATTAAACAAAAATTAAAAATTTCTCGGTTTTAATCTCTAACATAGTATCAATTGACAGACATAACTAACATAAATAAAAGCTTTTCAGGGCCCTCAGTAAGTTTTTCATGTGCCAAAGGGTCATGAGACCAAAGAGTTTGAAAAGCTGTGTTTTGGAAGTCGACGCTCGCATAAAGTATACTTTTAAATCACAAAACTAAGCATGCAGGTGTCACTAGGGAGGACAGGTGACTGACTGTGCGGCTCTGAGAGTGCAGCCAGGATCAGCTGCCACATCACTGAGCCTTAGAACAGCCTCCTTTGTGGGGCTCTGCTCAGACAGACCTCAACAACGTGTCCCGAAGTCAAGCCTGCTGTCAGCTCCTCCAGGGCAGACATTTCCTTAAAGCAGAGGATTGCAATAATAATCCTAAAATTATTTACAATTTAAAACAAATTTTACTATACTGTGACCACAAAACAACATCTAGTTAAATTAAAATTTATCAAATCATATGCCAAGCCACACTTGATAGCACCTACCTGTAATCCCAGATACTTTGGATGTGGAGGCGAGGAGGACTACGAGCTCAGGGCCAACGGAGGCAATTCAGATGAATTCAGACGAAGTCCTGTCTCAAAAACAAGCAGCAGACAAACAGAAAGGGGAAGGGGTGGGTAGCAAGGTGGTGAAGTACTTGCCTCTGCTGTGATGCCCAGGATGGAAAAAATTGTATCACATGATCAGGCCCTAGCTTCTGAAAGTTTTTAAGATATAAATCCTAGATAACTAAAAGAAAGACAATTTAAAAATATATACAAAGGTTGGGTTTATAAACACTTACCTTTGAGATTGGATTTTTCTCTTCCCAAGAGAGGCGCTTACTGAGTCTACAGACCTGCATACTCTGGGCGAATGCTCTGCCCCTGAGCTGTCCTACTCAGCCCCGGGACTGCACTGCTTTTTAAGATGCTATAACCATCTAGCTAGAGGGCTAAAAGTCACTCAATCTTATTAAAATGACTAATCTAGAGTTTGTGGGAGAATAATGTAAATGCAAATATGTTTGTAAACTAGAATTAAAATACATCTTATTTTTCATATTCTAAGGAAGATTATTGTGAAAACTTTAAGGCTTTAATTGCACATTTTAAAAGAAACTTTACCATAAAAGTTAAATATATAGTTTGGAATTGGAATTTCCACTCAGCTGGCAGCAGACAAGGGGCCCCAAACTTAGTGATAGCTCATTTAAACTGCTTTTTCCCTTTATATATATATTGTAAAATAACAAATGCTGCTGGTATAGATAGTATTTCTCAACTCAAATATTTAAAAATTCTCAATATTTTGTGTATGTTTGTGCATATCATGTGTCACAGATCTTTCTCCTAAAATCTTATCAAATAGAGAAAAGTTATATTTGCATTTTCTTTGTTCAAGGTGTTTATTGCATCTCAGAGGGCGTACATGCACTGGGTTTTTAAACCAAAATACAAAGAAAAGCCATTTTGAAATTGGTTTTAGGTAATGTTCCCCATTACAGTGTATGTTATCCCCACAGATAAATTCAGATACAGCCACTTTTAAATGGTACCATACATCTATTAAATAATTTGAAAAATAGGCAAATGCCTTTCCAACCCAATATGCTTTTACGAAGAGCTGCCAAGCCACTAGCAACACTGATCAACAGTGACCTCATGTATGCATCAAAATCTTAAGCCAAGCCATCAGCACAGACAGTATGACAACAAATTAAAAATCAAAGAATACAGTATGTACAGGAAAGGATACAATTCTCTGAATTAGTTTAAGTCCTAATCACAACGGTACAACAAAACTTACTGTGAGCTCAACTGAAGGAGGAAAAAACACTAGTCTATAGAATACACAAAGAAATACTAAGTGAACAGATGTACATAAAACTCACAGTGAAGTAAAAATATTTGCAGTAATCTTTAAATTACAGATACATCTTGGGGTGCTTTCATAATTACTTAAACAGCACATCTCTAACTGCATTTTTATTGACATGATAGAAACTGACCCTTACTTTTCAGTGCATTTCATCAAGAATGAATAAATAGGTCAATTTAGTTGCAAAACCTGTCAAATATAATTAAAATATATATTTTAATATAGCAGTGATAAATATGGAATCTTTCCATATAATTTTTCATTCTTGATAAGGTAGCTTCAAGGAGAAATAGTTCTTATGGACGTTAACCTTTATACTTTGTAAAATAAAATTTCTTAACACAGTGCCACAAAAATAAACATTTCTCACAACAGTTGAAATTTCTGTAGTTGGAAAAATGTACTCCACACTGAAAACAGTTTTGTCTATTTAAGAGTGTTTTCCTTACTATCTGATATTATCACATTATGCTTGTAACAGAGATACAGAAGAAAAGAGAAGTGATGAGTAGAGTTCAAGGTTTGTCCAAAAGGTATATATATACATCAAAACCTTCAAAAACACAGATACATCTTTCCAAATAGCTCACCATACGACATCTGTGCCATCCATCCATGGGCAAGGTCCAGAAAAGCACTAAAGGCATCAGAAACATCCATTCATTGGCTACATCATACAACACACAAGTAACCCAAATACACTACAATTTCGAGAATAGGGATAACAGCTAAGGTAGTACACATTCCTAATGTTCACTTTCACAGCTGTGCTACACGTTTTGAGAGAGAAGTTATGAGTAAGCACTGGGTTTGGTACTGGTGGCTCACTTTGAAACTCTGAGCATCAATCTTATTTGAAGTCTCCAAATTCATTTAATTTTTCCTATTCAGTCACAAAAATTGCAGCTGTAAAGAAAAAAGTAGTTGGGTTACTAAAGAGACTATTATATACTTCAACATTTTACCTTTCAATTTTAATTTTCAGTTACCATACACACCTTCACACAAAAGATTTCTATGTTAGCAAATTCACACTTAATGTACTTTTCAAAATTCTTTAAAAGAAGCTTATCATTCAGCATGGAAACTTTAAATCTTTTTCTATTTACAGTTTCATTTTAGATAAAATTGTATTAGTAAAATTGAGAAATCTAGAAACTCATTAGCAGTCTTAGTCCTAAGATATTCAGTATCAATGAAGGATAGCTAAGTTTTAAAAAGGGGCAATAAATTTGTGTCTTGGCAGTAACTTCCATTACTTATTGTTTCTTTTCAGTTATGGTGCTCCATGAGTCCATACTTAGTGACAAGCTGATCAAGCGAAAGAAGAGAAGGGAGACAGCCTGGGCACTGGGGTTTCCACTTTGATTACAGGTCATTTGAGTTGGGAAACCGTGCCTGAGGTCTGCAGACTTAGCCATGATGGCACTTCTTCATAAAGTCACCTGGGTCTGTCTCTTGCTCTGGGCTGTAAATGCCTTCGGGTTGGGGACTGTCTAAAGCATCCTGATTTCAGTGCTTATGAAAGTTCCTGGATGTGATGAGAGTAACATGTACCAAATGTGAAGTGGACATAAAGCTCCTCCATGCAATTTCCTAGCATAAAATATATGTGACACTTTAATTACTTAGAAATAAGAGCTCATGCCCAACCCACCGTGAAATGGAGAAGATAGGCACAAGGAGAAATTAGTTGTTTGAGGTGTCAAGGTCTTGAAACAATACATTATTTCTCTTATATAAGAAAAATAACCATAAGAAGGATTTGGCAAAAATCTCAGCAGGCATTAGAGAAAGTTTTAATAATTGCTGGCAATAGATAGGGTTAATAGCTAAGGTAGTATGCCTTCCAAGTGGAATGTGGTCCAAAAAGCTCCTACATTGCTACTAGTCTTCTTGTAAGATGCTGGTCAAATCACTTCATCAGTTTAGCTATAAAACAGGGTGAAAAATATTTATGTAGTGTAGCTTACAGGTTTTGATCTATTGAGATCAAAGGAGTTAATGACTTGGAAATGGATGTTTAAAATACTGTGTAAATGGAAAACAACATTATCAAGAAAGTTCTGAGAACCCACTCTCATGTTAAGTGGGTTAACAGTAAGTTGTCATTTATCAGTTATTTCTCATAAAGTTAATTATTTCTCATAAGTTAATTCTTATAAATTATTCTATAAAATAAATGAAATTTAAAACTAGAGTGTTAGAAATTTAAAATTCTTCTTGAAGAATTGCAGAGGGAGGTTGGCACAATGGCAGAAACCTGCAATACCCCAAGTCTTTGGGAGGCTGAGGCAGGAGGACTGAAGAAGTGTTTGGTCTAACTAGGGCAAAACAGCAAGAACCTGTCTCAAAATAAAAAAAAATAAGGGGCTGGAAATGCAGCTTAATCTGAAGGTCCTGGGCTCAACTCCCAATACTGAAAAAAATGAAAGAAGAACACAAAAGGTAATAATATAAGCTTTACTTTTATAAGGCAAAATAAAGATGAAAGAATAAAAATATGATTATACAGTCAAATTTATTAGATCATTTCTGGAGGCGATATTATAAATGTTAGCCTTCTATAAGTTCTAGTCATCATTTACTAAAGTAGTAACCTTCCAATTTATCAATTAGGTCAGGCAACTTTTTGCTTCATCACTCCAATTTCTGCTTTTCAGCATATGGGGAACTTGGACTTTTCTCTCCCTCTGAGCTTTATAAATGTATATGATTGAATAAAAATCATTGATAAAGACAGTTTTCATAGAAACTCTAAACATTTTAAAACTCTAAACATTCAAACTCTTCCTATACACTGCTATTTAAAGTACAGCAATAACAGATATCTGAAATAGTTCATTACATAGTTCATTATTACAAGCCCACAGGAAAATCTCAATATTAGATACCTTAAATTGTTTTACAAGAAATCCTTGATGTTAAGATCCGCTAATGGGTCCTTTGCTGGAGGTTTCTTGGGACTCTGAGTGGCAGGTGTAGGGCTTGGAGAAAGCTAATGGGGAAAAAGCCAATCCCACAGAGCAGAAGTAGAAAGCAAACAGAGAAAGATAAGCATTAGGTAGAACATATACCACAGAAAACAAACATGCAGAAGAATGGGTGACTAAAAGTTAAAAAAATTCTACTTTGTTCTACTTAGTCACATGTTGCTTAATTTTGGAGTGTAAAATAGACTTTGAATAATTGTCTTTCTTGAAATGATTTGATTTTTAGATTTAGCCCAAATAAAATGTGGGGAATTTGATAGAAAAATATAGTTATGAGTTAGATATGAAAAACTAGCATAAAGATGTTATGAATACAGCAAAACCAACACATAAAAAGCAATCAATTTTTCCACACAAAAGCTTTTTTGAGATATTACCACTAAATTAATAAAGTTTAAAAGGCTTTTCTAAGAGAGAGTGTGTGAAGGGAGATTAAAAGGAAAGTTTATGGATAGCCTCTTAAGAAATTACTTAAAATTCTTAGCTAAGTGTTAGAATTTCATAAAAATTACTCAAAGCGAAGGATACATTTGAAGTACTGTTTTTTAAGATAGGGAAGCAGTGTCTTAGTCACAAATAGCACTAAGCCTTAAGCCCAGTTGCCTAGTTACCAGGAAGGTAAATACTATAAGAACAAACTATATTAGAGTTACAGGAAAAGGAGCAAATCACTTTTGCTGGTAGTAACCAATACTTAAAAATCACTGAAATAACTTATGGGAGCCGGCTTGCTATGGGATGTCAGGATGGAGGACTTAAAAAAATCTCATGTAGTCTCTCTAGAGAAATGGTTGACATTCACCATTTGAGTGTAATTACTCTTCTTTGCTTGTAAGGTGAAGAAGTTTCAGAAATCTAGAACTGTGGGGCAGCGACTGATATTTTCATTAGCTCAGTAATCAAAGTTCCAAAAGTTAAGAGTCTGAGGCTGGTTCATATGTTCACAAACTACTGACTGACTGTATCATTTATCAGTCAAAATCCCATTTGTGTAACACAGGAATGTTTTACAGAGAACATGAGAACAAGTACATGAAAGGAAAAGGAAAGGAAATCAAGAGTCTATAATTATAATTAATGAGATGACAATCATATGTTGCCAAACAATTAAAGAACAATGGGATAACCCAGGCATCAGTGATAAAAATTGATTTGTATTATGAAGATAAAAACTCATGCTTGTTTTATTCTCTAGTATAATTATGCTGTTTCTTTGATATGGAAAATAGGATAGAAAAATTATACAAATATGGCATGCCATCCTCTGACTTTCTATAAATTCTATTAGTAAGACAATGTATTTTTATCTTATCATCTATTTTTCATTTTTTCAAGTGAAGCAAACAATTGATGGCAAGGCTGATACAAGAAAAACATCTGTGGGCCGGAGGGTTAGCTCAGTGGTTCCGGCGCCTGCCTCACAAGCGCAAGGTCCTGAGTTCGATCCCTGGTAACCACATACAATGCTGGGTGTGGAGAATCATGCCCACCAGCAATCACAGCAATCAATACCACATACCACAGTGCTGGGCGTGGTGGCTCACGCCTGTAATCCCAACACTCGGGAGGCAGAGACAGGAGTTGCTGAATTCGAGGCTTGCCTGGGCTACATAGTGAGCTCAGGGCCAGCCTGAACTACAAAGCGAGACCCTGTCTCAAAAAAAAAAAAAACCAACAAAAAAAAACAACAAAAAACATTTGCCTTAAGTAACACATTACATTAATCTACTTCTAAAGCTTTTAGCATGCCAAATCAGATTTTTAAAAATCTGAATAACATTCGTTTATTAAAAAAATATCCTTTTTTATAAAAAAGTTGTTAAATATTCACAGATATACTCACTTATGAAGACAATACAATAAATGAGGTCCTCTTAAATTTAGGACTCTATAAGTTAAATTTATTAAACCACTGGGCCTCAAACCACTCTCAAACCCCACTGAACAGTGGCAAACGGGGTTCACTAATTCCAAATAGAACAGAAAACCTCTCCCAAAGCTGGTGGAGTGGTAAGGCTGTTAAGGTTGGGGCTTTTCACATTTTCAAAACATTTCACACTTTAACACCCACCACTTGTTTGCCTTGGTTACTATGGCTTTGGAGGAGGCAGAGCAAAGAGTGTGTAAGCAAATTTTGGAAACTTGTGGAGAAGGGATTTAGAGATGGATCAAGGAGGTGAAAGAGATTAAAACATACTCAGAAAATTCGGAGTAAGTATGTTCTGGATATGATGATGTAAATGCCAAGTGGTAAGTAAAAATATTACAGGAGTGAAACCATGTACTAACATTCTTAAATGTCATTTGAGCTGTTTGGTTTAGTTTGCTCAGCATGCAGCCACAAAAGTTATATTTTGGTGTTCTGACTCTTTCCAAGTCTATTTCTCATGGTGAAGAGCAATTTGATTCCAAATATACCTCTACCTTGCCAGAGGAATCGAGAAAGAGTGACTCGTGGGGATGACTAGTAGCATGAGTAGTATTAGCGAAAATTAGTATAACAGAGTACGTGTATTTGAGCATCACTGTAGATGGAGGAGGCAGCAAACACATAGCAGGGACTTCAGCTACACCTAAGGACAGGTTTTCCCTTTGTCTTGGATCCTAGTAGATAATCTCTAAATTCTTGTGCTTTCCTGAACGACAAGAGGGTTTTTGTTATTCCTGGTGGAGGGTTCCTGAGACCCACAGCATAGTTTAAACCAACAAGGTGACTCATGGGGGTAAGGTAGGGGTTTCCATAGTTTATGCTCATAAGGTGACTCAGAGACCTGTGTAACTAAACCAAACATACAATTATGTGGTCAGGTCTGTGGGCCGCTGAAAACCAGCCTAATCTGCAGGCAGAGAGTGGAAAGTTGACTTCACCTTGTGGGCAATAATTCATGAATTTTAGCTGTGTAATGAAACTGTAATAATTCTAGAGTGATCTTTCTGAGATGATGATACTGCTTGTATTGCTACATACTGGTGCTGCACACAGGTGCCATCTCTGAAGGCAAAGAGGCTTCATGCTTAGGGCTCTCCCAGATGTCAACCACTGGATCTAATTTGTATTCTTTCACTCTGGTAACAGGCAATCATCTATTTAGCATTTTCTGGGGTTCTGTGAGTTACTCTAGGGAACTGTCTAATCTGAGGAAGGTCACTGAGAACCTCAAATTTACAGCCAGCAAGTCTAAAATGAGGGTGGCCCGGGGGATTCTCAGTTTTTAAAAATGTCTCAAGATAGAGGATTCTTAGAGTAACCATTCCATTCCCTCAGGCTCTACAGTTTGGCAAACTCATTATTATTGGTGTCACAAGCCTGGGGGCACACTGAACAGCAAACTCCAGGAATACACAGTAAGTGAAACTATGTATCACAAACACCTGTTTTTATGGGGGAGACATAGGCCTTGGATGCCCTTAATGTTTGATTGTTCTACACCATTCTGAATTAAGAAAAAGAGGAACAAAGGGATGTTAGGAAAGTTAGTTTTTTCTCTAAACTTTATATTTTTGTCAATCTGTCTTCCAGGCTCCCTTAATTTTTGAAGTAACAGGACACCAAAAGCTTTTAAACAGCTAGCCACATGACAGTTTTATGCTTCAGAGTGAAAAGAAACTGACCTGTGTGCCAGGTACAGCGGCAGCTCCGAAAGGCGGCCTCATCATGGGCTGTGCATACATGACTGGCTGCTGAGGCATCATGGGCATGCCTGTGCCAGCAGGAGGCTGAAAAGCAAGAGTGGCTCAGAGCAGGAGTGGAAGACTCCGACACATATGGCATTTACATGCTTCTAACAATTTCTGAGGAACCCAGGTTGGTGAGAAACTTTAATTAGTAATTCTGAACTGTGGATCTGAGGATGTTGGAATGGAGAGGGGCACTGAGGGACAGTCAGGTGTGGATTATAAACTCGGCTGGCCATACAGCTTCCTCATCCCAGCAGGTCCTGCTCTTTATTATTTTCTCTTAGCATAACTCTTGAGAGGTAAAAACTTGTTTTCCAGTGGAACATGGCCTTAAAATTTACTAGTGACATAGTGAAAAGGCCTGACATAGTGATTAAGGCTTAAATTTAATGACTGAGCTAAGACTGTAGTTATTAAATATTATTCCCCAAATGACATCACATGTACTATAACATGCTGGTAGAATTTAAGTAATTTATAACTAATTTTTATCATTTCTTGTGTAGGATAATTAAAGTCTAAAGCAAATGACTTAAATTTTCAAGTATACTGCATTTTGAAAATAATCCTAGAGTACTTGTTATTTTGGGACCTGTCAAAGAACACAGGACCAGTTACCACTTACCATTGCAAATCCAGTTCCAGGCTGTCCAACGGATGGGGCCCCAGCCACAGGAGGAACGGAACTGGTTGGAGGGACAGCTCCTTGCTATGTATCCAACACCCACAGAATCACATGAAACATATACACCCACAAAACAACAAACAAAAAGAACAAATATAATTAGTGTTAAAGTGAAAGGATATAATTTTGTGTGTATATCAAGTTAGTGCATATGAATATATAAAGAAATCTCAAATTGTAGCTCTAAATCAAAAAACAAAGAGTTCCAACTCCATCCCAGTGATATAAGCAAAGTGACTCTTGGTAGTGCTATTTGTATGTACTTGCTGGCTTGCTTCTTACTTATAAGATTGGGCTTCCTTCCTCAACCTCCTTATATTCAGTCTCACTTTAAATAAATCAAACTTCTCTGAGCTCATCTTTTCCTATCTTTGAATTCTCCTCCAACAGGCATCAGTTTAGACATTAGAAGATCTCACTTTCATTGACATTTCAGTGTTGGTTTCCATCACTGTCTTCTATTTTTATATTATTATTTTTCTGTGTTATACTTGTTTCATTCTAATTTTTGATTGTTGCATATATGCACAAGGATGAAAATTCACCATATAGAAAACATGCACTAGACTGCACTTAACATACACATCCCATTTCACTTTTATGTTGAATAGTTCCAGTCACACACTGAAACCTCTTACTAGTCTCCTCTTGTTTAGAAATTTAACCCTAGAATATATAAAGAGCTTAAAAAATTAGTCTCCAAAATTTAAAGACCCAGTTCGAAAATGGGCAGCTGAAATGAACTTTCCAGAGGAAGAAGTAAAAGCTGCCAAGAAGCATATGAAGAAATGCTCAACATCACTAGTCATTAGAGAGATTCAGATGAAAACAACAATAAGATTTCATTTCACACCACAAAGAATGGCTGCTATCTCAAAATTAGCCAGCAACAAATACTGGTGAGGCTGTGGAGAAAATGGAACCATTCTCCACTGTTGGTGGGAATGTAGACTGGTATAACCACTATGGAAGTCAGTGTGGAGATTCCAAAAAAACTAGGATTAGAGGTCCCATTTGATCCTACTATTGCCCTGCTGGGAATATACACAAAAGAATTAAAAGAATCCTATCGTAGTGACATATGTGCAGCCATGTTCACAGCAGCTCAGTTTGTGACAGCTCACTCTTGGAAACAACCCAAAAGCCCATCAACTGGAGACTGGATAAAGATGTAGTTTTTCTATAAAGTAGAATATTACTGTACCTTAAAGAATGATAAATTTGAGTCATTTATACTCAAATGGACGTACCTTCAGGATATATTCATAAGTGAAATAAATAGATCACAGATGTGTAAATATCGTATCTTTTCTCTGGTATGAGAAACTGAAGAAGTTTATGAGTTCTAGAATGTATGATGGGTATTGTAAAATAGAAAATACTCAAAGGGAAATGTGGTGGAGTAAGGAGGGGTAAAGAAAAAATTTGATGGTAATTAAAAAGGGGAAATAAGGGCCGGAGGGTTAGCTCAGTGGTTCTGGTGCTTGCCTCGCAAGTGCAAGGACCTGGG
>PVIC010010709.1:32758-42975 GCA_004025085.1 Thryonomys swinderianus
AAAAAAAAAAAAAAAAAAAAAAAAAAAAGGGTGGGGGGAATAAAGCTTATGTATTTAGGGGGTGAGGTGTTGTGGGGCAGGTAGGGCAATGGGAAAAAATGAGAATTAAATGTGTCATATACTGGAACAAATTCCCAATATTGAGTGTGATCATGATGTGTTTATACAATGTACCAATAAAGATAAAAATAAACTAAAAAATATTTAATCCTAGAATAACCCCTTAGATTTAAATTAATCATTAGAACAAATCCTAAGAGAGAAAACACTGTAGTGATGTAAGCAAAAATGGTGGACCAAGGAAAAAACAGGGAATAATTGTCAGAGTCATCTCTTTTGGATTCTGAAAATTAAAAACTTGAAGTAATCTACTTAACACTTACTGAAACAAGTCAGCTTAATCTTAGCAATGAGCTCTGTGGTATTTAAACTTACCTTAATTTCATCTTTTGCTCTGTAGCTTAGATGTAATCTTGAAAACAACATCACAGTTGCCCAGCAAGAGTACCAAAAGGCACAGAAAATACTTTATCCTTTGTTAGAATTAATTTTTTGTTTTCTAAGATTGGGTTTTGCTCTGTAGTTGAGGTTGGCCTTGGACTTGTAAGCAGGGTAGCCTCAAACTCATGGTGATCCTCCTGCCTCGACTTCCTAGGTGCCAGTATTACAGACATGTGCCACCATGGTTGGCTCTTAGAATTAGTAAAACAGTTATACAGTGGTACTTCAGTTCATGACTTTAATTTGTTCTATGGTTTTGGAAAAGATGGCCATGTTTGTGTTTGTGCAAGAAAGATGGTCACAGTTGTGTTTATCACCTAACACAGAGTTCACAAACAAAAGCAAAATTTTTTGAAACACTTCTGTTTGCAAACCCAAATGTTTACAAACAGAAGCATTCATGAACCGAGGTACCAGAGTAGTTTTAATGTTTCTTTATTTGTTCCCTAGAAAGAGTGACTCAGGAGTTTTATCTTTGTCTCCTTTAAATGGGAATGTACTTAAGATTGAAGTCATTAGCTGAAGACATGGAAAATATGTACAGGCAAACGTTTTAGTTGCTGCTATTTAAAATAGCAGAGGGTATTTAGGACAGACAGTAAGCTAACCAAAAAGCTTGAGAAGAAATGCTAATGAGGTATTTGTGGATTAGAGATTGAAAACTCAAGCAGATCCCTGGGCATTAAAAGACCATGCGTGTGTCTGTGTATGCACATGTCCAGCAAAGAAAAAAGACTTAGGGGCTTGCCTCTGGCTAACTTTGAGCCTGGGCAAGTTAAACCTACAGGTTAAGACAAGTCAATCCTGGATGAGCTTAAGGGCACCTCAAAATATACACATCTTGAGGACACACTAATAAGTGAACTAAATAGATCACAGATATGTAAACACCATATCTTTTCTCTGGTAGGAGAACCTGTAGATGTAAATGAGTTCTAAAATGTATGATAGATTTTGTGAAGTAGGAAATATTCAAAGGGAATATGGTAGGGGAACATAATGAGGGAAAATAATGAATATGATTTGAAAAAGAAAGAACATGTACATAGGGGGTGAGAGTTGTGGGGTGCGTAGGGGTATGGGTGAAAATGAGAATTAACTTGTATCATATACTGGTACAAATTCCCCAATGCTGAGTGTGATTGTGAGCTGTATATAAAATGTACCAGTAAAGAATTCAATTAAAAAAAAGAAATGTACTATCAAGCTATAAAAAGAGATGGGAGAAACTGAAATGTTTATTACTAAATAAATGTAGTTAAGCTGAAAAAAAATACACACAGGCCACTGCTCAATCATTAATGGACCACTCAGCCAAAGGCACAGTCTTCAATGATCACATGTGACAAAGGACACAGATTTTGCAGAATTACTTCAGACTGATCACTAAACAAGCAACTACAATTTGAGTATCCCTTATCCAAAATGTTTAACACTAAAAATTTTTCAGATTTTAGATTTTATCACATCTTGAGATGTTTACAAATATACTGAATTATCTCAGGTATATAATTCAAGTATGAACATATAATTCATTTATGTTTTATATACATCTTATACACCTAACTTTAAGCTAAATATGAGTAACTATATGCTAAAATATTATAAAACCTAGATAAAATGGTCAAAATTCTGGAAATATATCACCAAAACTTACACAGAAAAGTCAGAATAAATGTATAACAAAGAAATTAATCTTAATAAAAAACCACCCATAAAACCAAAACTCACAGCCAGATTGCTTCACTGACAAATTCTACCAAGTATATGAAGGAGAATTAGTTTTGATTTTTCTCAGGCTTTCTGAACAGTGGAAGGAGAGAACACTTCCTCATCATTCCTGTCTGCCAGTACTGCTCTAATATGAAAGCCAGACAAGGATATCACAAGGAAAAGAAGACCGCTCTATGAATATTGTTGCAAAAGCCTCATCAAGCATACTGAATTCAGCAGCTTATTAGAACTGTACACCATGACCACATGGGGTTTATTCCAGAAGTGCAATGTTGGCTTAATTTATGAAAATTAATACAGAAAACGTACTAATTAGTAGAATAAAAAATAGAGTTGTAATGAATTCTTACAATTTTATGTTGCCTCGACACCCATTTTAAATACAGGTTTAACTTTTTCATTCCAGAGCCAGAACTTAGTCTTTTTTGACACAGTTTCTAGTTTTCTCCCTCCTCCCAGTTCCTGAACGTGATCAGCTCAGATATCTACCTTATGCCTCTGTCTTCTGGTGACTACCTCACCATGGGACAGCTGAAGAGAACCTACCGGATTTACCTCTCTGACCCTCACCTGGTTGTGGGCTGTGCCGGTATGCTGTACTGAGGCTCTCAATCGCACCGTGACTCCGTGGAACTCATGCCTGTTTGCTATGCACCCGCCAAACAGGACTTCTCTTGGGCAACATACTTGAGTAATATCCTAGACCCTAACGGAGACCCACAGGTCTCAATTTTTCTCTCTTGCTCCGGCCTACGGGATGAACGTGCACATCCTGGACAGCTCCTCTCTTATCAGCCTCGAGAAATATGCTGCCTTTGCATTTCCTGGATCTGTAAGTGAAGTGCTCCTGCTATTTCATGCATTTGTTTGTGATGCCTTTGCAGATCCCACCTGACTTGACACACTGGAACCTAACTTCTTTTCAGATCAATGCTCTCCTAGAGAGTGGTGATCTTGGTAGGAATAAACTATACACAGGTCAAAAAAAAAAAAGAGTCACAGGAATATCTGACAGTATAAAAAAATTTTCTGTGAGAAGGACATCTGTTCACGTGCCAGACATTTGCACTAGGCTGTAGCAAACAGATGTGTCTGAGCCCCATCAAAACAGGACAAACAAACAAAACTACCACGTTAATAAACAATTTCCCAAAGTTGCAGAAAAGAAGATCATAATACAAAAAAATCAGTGAAGTGTTCAAAATGGAAACAAACATTTCAGAAGTGTAATTATGAAAATCATACAAGTGGGATATAAATTTATACAGTGACAACTATAATATTGTTGGAAGAGATTAAAGAACTAAATAAATGTTAAGAAAATCTTGTGTTCATGGACAGGAAGACATACGATTGTTAAGAAAGCAATAAACAAAGCTTATTAAAATTTCAACTGCTTTGTTTTTGAAAAATGGCCAGTTTGGAACTCAAATTTATGTAGAAATGCAAAGTTTATCAAAATATCTAAAACAGTCTTGAAAAAGAACGCATTTGGAGAATTCATAAATTTTTTTACTTTCAAAATTTAAGTTACATACATCAAAACATTCTGGTTCTAGCATTAAAAAATAGAAATCAACAAAACAAACAGTCTGAAAACAAATCCACACAACTAAGGCCAGCTGATTTTTAGACAGGCATTAAGAGCAATTATTAAAGAAAGAATAGGCTTTTCAACAAATGATTCCAAGACAACAGGATTTCCACAGGCAAAATAATTTTGATCCTCATCTCCCACCATATACAAAGGGAACTGAGGTCAAAGTTATAATGTAACAGATAAAACTCTCAGAGAGACAAGTGAAAAACTTTAGCACCTTAATTGGGCAGAAGTTTTTTTTTAAAAAAAAATATAACACCAAAAGCACAGACAAAAAAGACTAGGTAAATGACAATCTGTCAAAATAAAAAAAAATTTGTGTATCAGTGGAAAACAGAAAAAATGAAGACAGCTCACAGGAAATTCTTGGAAATCATTTATCTGTTAAGTGTCTACATGTATGTTATGGTTTGTGTATAAATGTTCCCATAAAGCCCCATACAGATGAGGTGACTTTATTAGAGTAAGTTGAATCTAGAATGTGTGATGCTGGGCTTAAGGATGTGTGATTATTAAACCACTAGCTCTGAGTGATTACTTTGCATGGCCCTAATCCCTGTAGTTTGAAAAAGATAAAAGGGGAGGAAAAATGCTGATAAACTCACTCTCTCTTGTTGCCACTGCTATGCTGTGGACTCATGAACTTCCTCTCTTGTTACCTCTGCTGCCTTGTGAGCCCCATATTGTTTCTCCTCTGCTATTCTTGTTGCCCATCCCAGCCTCGGAGCCCACTGATTATGGGTTGAAACTTGCACAAATTGTAAGCCAAACAAACCCCTTCTCTTTTAACTTTGGGTGTCTGGTGTTTTGCGTCGGCAACGAGAGAGAAAAGTGACTAACACGATATAGTATCCAGAATGTATAAAGATCTCTTAGAACACTACAAAAAACAGAACTGCAAAGTGGGCAATAAGTAGCAAAACGTGATACTCCAAAATACGTCAATTGGCATTAAGATTATTTGAAGTTTAAGGCAACTAAAAAACATTTTAATCAAGAATTTCTGCAAGTTCATTTTGTTTTGATAGCTAATAGCACCCTTTCTCTTTCATAGTCTTAATATATTATTCAGATTTGATACTAACTAGCCCAACCATTTTAGCACATTGAAATGGTGGGTAAACAGTGAATCAGAAATATAATCTTTCTTTTCTTTTTTTCCCTGAATGTTTTACTGAGGTAAAATTCATAACTTTTCAATTCACCATTTTAATATGCTTAAAATGTACTAGACAGTGATCTTCAGTATTTTAGAATATAGCATATTTATATATTAATATTTATATATTAACATAGTATATTATATTCATATAGCATATTTATAGAATATAGTACATTTAGAATTTAGATTTCAGCATATATATATATATATATATTTTTTTTTTTTTGAGACAGTGTCTCGCTTTGTAGTTTGGGCTGGCTCTGAGCTCACTATGTAGCCTAGGCAAGCCTCGAACTCAGCAATCCTCCTGTCTCTGCCTCCTGAGTGCTGGGATTACAGGTGTGAGCCACCACGCCCAGCACTGTGGTATGTGGTATTGATGGCTGGTGGGCGTGAGTCTCCACACCCAGCATTGTATGTGGTTTCCGGGGATCGAACTCAGGACCTTGCGCTTGCGAGGCAGGCGCCGGAACCACTGAGCTAACCCTCCAGCCCTAGATTTCAGTATATTTAGAATGTGTGAAATTATAATCATTATCTAATTCCAGGACATTACAGTCAAGCCTCCCCCACAAAACAGTCCAAATTTCCTTCTCTCAATTCCCTAGCATCTAACAATTTACTCTCGGTTTGTGGTCTGGCCTGTTCTGGACACTGCATCTGCACAGACTTCTATACTCTGTAGTTTTTGTATCTTGCATCTTTTACTCAGCACTAACACTTACATTCTAACATATTAATTTACTTCAATACAGGTTCTGCTGCAGTAGTGAGCGATGGCTAAGAACTAATTAAGGAAGCAAGGAAGGGGTGGTACCAAGAAAGTTTCAGAGATGGATACGATTTAGCCAGGAGAAGGTGGTCAGCAAAGGTGGAGAACTGTGAGTGGGCCTGAGAAACAGACTTGTCTGGTTTTACTAAATATAAGAATAAAGGGAAATGTAAAATATAGAAACAAAATCTATATAAATGTTATAGAAAATATATTACTTTCATTTTTTTTCTCCTAGTACTGGGGATCAGACTCAGGTCCTTGTACTTGTGAGGCAGTTATGGAGCCACTGAGCTATATCCCAACCCAATACTCTCATTTTTTTTTTTTTTTTTTGAGATAGGGTCTCGCTTTGTAGTTCAGGCTGGTCCTGAGCTCACTATGTAGCCCAGGCAAACATCGAACTCAGCAATCCTCCTGCCTCTGCCTACCAAGTGTTGGGACTAACGGCATGAGCCACCACACCTGGATTGTGATATGTGGTGCCAGGGATCGAGCTTGGAACTTGTGCTTGCCAGGCAGACACCAGAACCACTGAGCTAAATCCTCAACCCTACTTTCAGTTTCACATAAGTGAGAAGAGGTAATAGGATTTTAAGTCAAGATTTCACTTACATAACTGGGCAGAAAACTGCCCAATCTTTCTGGGAAGAAAAAAAGTTTTCAATACTCACTAAGACAATCAGGAAATATGGGCAAGAAATGTGATAAAATATATAATGTTCAATGATATGAAATGCTTTGGAAAATAATTTCCATAACTTTAAAAATTAAAAGAGGAAATATTATTTCAGAACATTGACAATAATAAAATACATCATACTTTTTGTTAAATAGAACAGCCATGGAATTTGTATTTCACTGAAATTTGCATCTTGCTTATATTTCTTCAAAGTGGATGAATAAGCACTGGGTGGGGGGTCAGTAGCCAAGTAAATAAAATGCACTCTGCTCCATTTTTGTGGAAACTGCAAACTGCCCACACTGCCCTGGCCTTTCATGGCTACGTACCAAAGGTGCACTTGGTGGGACACCTGCCGACCAGGTGGCAGGTGCTACTTTCGGCTGCCAGTTGGCTCCACCAGTCAACTTTTTCTCTCCAGCATTCCACTGAAGATCTCCCCTGCAAGCACACAAACAAATAGACAACAGCAACAAACTAAGAACTAGAAAAAACTGTGTTGTGTGACGCTTTGGGTTCATTTATTAGGGTTTAAAAGAAAACTATTTCAGTCATGTGGTAATTAAGAGCGTGGACTAAAATTTACAGAGAGTATAACCATACTGTATCATTTAAAAATGTAATTTAGAGTTTGGAACTCAATGATAATAGGGATTTCCTATTACAGGAAGTTTCCTATTATACGAAATATTCTATAATAGGAAAATGTGACAGATGGTTCAACTAAATTCCTTACTCATCACAGAAAGTTCTAAATAACATATGATAAATACTATACATTTATATATTGCTGAATTTAAGATCATTGACAATGGTGTTTTTGAATCTTAGAGTGTTCAACAAAAGGTTCCACATGACTGTATCATGCCTACAACCTGACGTTCAGTGACTATAATATGTTACCTAATGTGAAATGCAGGCAATTTCAATGACACATCATACCCCTAGGAATATACACTGTTTATTATTGTCACCATCCTTCCTTAAAACTGATTTTTAAAATCATCTGGGAATATTATAATGAACCTAGAATTTAAATCTGAGACACTCAAAGCATAAACCCAAATATTTCTATATACAACACTGACATTCAGAGACTGAAATAAGTTATTCGTTTTCACTGTAAAGCAACATTTTAGAGATTATAGTAGAGTAACATCAAAAATAAAGATAAAATATAAACCAATTTTTAAAATTACCTAGCCTGAAAATGAAAATATAAATACAGTATTTCACAGTTTCCCACAAAAACATTGCTAGAAGGAGAATAATTTAAGACACTTACTTTTTTGATGTGGTGCCAGAAATTCCAAGATCTATAAATATATAAAACAAAAAGAATGTAAACTTTTATATTCATCTTATATAACATTCAAGAAATCAAAGTGTTAGAGATATACAAAATTTCCATATTTTTGTCTATGAATGACTAAATTTAGTTATACAAAAAAGAAACTATGTTAGGAAAAATATCTATTAATTTGAGATTTTTCTCTTACTTCACATTAGATTTTTGTTGTGAACTGGCTTCCAGGAAAAAGTAGACATAGGCTGGAGGCTGAGAAGAGATTCCTATCTCAGAACGATTGTCAGGTTAGTGTCTGGAAATTTGGATAGTAGAAAAGTCCTCTAAATTGATATAAAACTTTCTTTACATGATAACTGTGATAATTAATGATAACCATGCTATTTATACAAACAATGTGAGTCATGCTGAACACCACCCTCCTTTCCACAAGGTTGGTATTTTGATTTGTGCCAGGTAAAGAGTGCCCATGAAATTACCAGTCAATAAAACCCCAAGGTGCAAAAATCTGGGATTCCTTGGGGTAGACACATCTCAGCCATGCTACTGGACTTCTGTTGCTGAGGGAAAGAGTGTGCCCATCTCTTCTTCAGAAAGAATGAACACAAGGATTCAAGCCTGAGTTTTACCCTTTATGAGCTAGCTGTGTATCCTTCCTGTGCTGCTGTAATGAATATCAGTGGAGTTTCACGAGGTCTCCTAGTGATGTGTGAATCTGGAGTGATCCTGACAATCTCTACAGAGATGGTTTAATGGTCTGTTCTAATCTCACTTCATTGTTTACTCTGACAAAGATTTCTTTTTTTGAGATAAGGTCTTGCTTTGTAGTTTAGACTGGCCCTGAGGACACTATGTAGCCCAGGCAAACCTCAAACTCAGTAATCCTCCTGCCTCTGCCTCCCGAGTGCTGGGATTACAGGTGTGAGCCACCGTACCCGGCACTGTGGTATGTGGTGCTGATTGCTGGTGGGCATAAATCACCACCCCTGTAATTGTTGTGTGTGGTTACCAGGGATTGAAACAGGGACCTCACACTTGCTAAGCAAGCGATGGAACCACTGAGCTAAATCTCTGGCCCTTCAGTTCATTATCTTGCCAATGACATAATTTTGTTCTTCTTCATGGCTGAATTTTGTTCTTACATTTGCCATTGTGGTTTTGATTCATATTACTCTGATGGGTAATGACATTCATTATCTTTCCACATAATCATGTGCCATTTATAGATCCATTTTAGGGGAATATATCTATGTGAGTTCCATTTCAAGTTTTAAATTTTGTTATTTGTATTTTTATTCTTGAATTACAAAAGTTCTATTTTCGCCGGGCGTGGTGGCTCACGCCTGTCATCCCAGCACTCGGGAGGCAGAGGCAGAAGGATTGCTGAGTTTGAGGCTTGCCTGGGCTACATAGTGAGCTCAGTGCCAGCCTGAACTACAAAGCGAGACCCTGTCTCAAAAACAAAACAAAACTAAGTTCTATTTTCAAGGTACAAGTCTTTTATAAGACATGTGCTTTGGGAATTTTCTCCCTCTTAGGTTTTCTTTTCTTTCTTTTTTCATGGTGCTGGGAATTGACTTCACATGTGCTCTTCACTGAACTATAGTCACAGCTTTATTTTTTTAAATTGAATTCTCTATTGGTACATTTTATATACAACTTACAATCACACTCAACACTGGGGAATTTTTATCAGTATATGACACAAGTTAATTCTCATTTTTACCCATATCCCTCCCTGCCCACAACCTCCCCGACCCCTTATATACATGCTATTTCCTTTTCTTTCCAAATCATATTTATTTTTCCCTTCATTACTTTCTCTTATCACATTCCCTTTGAATATTTCCTATTTTACAAAATATATCATACAGTCTAGAACTCATTCACACCTACAGATTCTCATACCAGAGAAAAGATGTGGTATTTACATATCTGTGATCTATTTATTTCACTTATTAGTGTGTCCTCAAGGTGTATCCATTTGCACATTAATGAATGAACTTAGTCATTCTTTATGGCAGAGGAATACTCCATTTCATAAAAAAGAAAAAAAACCCCACATCTTCTTTATCCAGTCTCCAGTTGATGGGCATCTGGGTTGTTTCCAAGACTGGGCTATCACAAACTGAGCTGCTATGAACATGGGCGTACATATGACTTTACAATATGATTCTTTTTTTTTTTTTTGCTTTTGGAGACAGGGTCTCGCTTTGTAGTTCAGGCTGGCCCTGAGCTCACTATGGTGCCCAGGTAAGCCTCGAACTCAGCAATCCTCCTGTCTCTGCCTCCCGAGTGCTGGGATTACAGGCGTGAGCCACCACGTCCGGCATTGTGGTATGTGGTGTTGATTGTTGGTGGGCGTGTCTCCACGCCCAGCATTATATGTGGTTACCGGGGATCGAACTCAGGACCTTGCGCTTGCGAGGCAGGCGCCGGAACCACTGAGCTAACCCTCCG
>PVIC010010710.1:0-21123 GCA_004025085.1 Thryonomys swinderianus
ATTATCTTTAGAAGACATAACCTAGAAAAGATAGATTGATAACATCAATCAGTAAAACTGAAGTGATGCATATAGAAATATACACTTTAAAAATAAGTATACAGCTGGTTGTGGTAGCTCACTCCTGTAAATCCCAGCACTCGGGAGGCAGAGACAGGAGGACTGCTGAGTTTGAGGCCTGCCTGGGTTACATAGTCAGCTCAGGGCCATCTGAACTACAAAGCAAGACCCTGTCTCAAAAAAAATAAAATAAAATAAGTGTATATTTTAAAAATATTTTTGCAGAATATATTCTACTTTTGAAATAGATACTTTAATACTTTTTAATATGCAATTTTAATACTTGTAAAGGATTTTCAAGATACCTAGGGCTCAGATCTTTGGGATTAGTTCAGTACACATTTACTCATATTTCATATTGTTACATATCATCTAATGATACCTAAGATCAATGTGTAGATTAGTTTTGGATATAATTATCATTTATAAATATATTCAGATGTTGCTTACAAAAGGCAAACTATTTTAATGCACATTTTAATCAGTAAAATTATATGTCAAATTCAATGCATTTGCCAATTTTAGACAAATTATTTCAGAAAAAGTTTATAATGCTTAATAAAATTATTCTCTATTCAGCATATTAGATAATTCTCCTTTCAGAATGTTGCAATGTTATTTGAAGATCAGCATAATAAGTGACATTTTATTGGGTTGTTTCCTACTAGAATTGTTTTCAGATTTTGGTTTGATTCTGATTCTTTTATGTGTGTTCCTTTGCCAATCATCATTCAAAGTTATAAAATTCTTACTCTTCCTGTCCCATTCTTTTGAAGATATTTTTTTAATCTATCATGGCTCTATTTAAAGTAACACTGCAAATTCAAAAGACTTGAAGTGTTGAACCCTCCAATTAAAGGGAAGAGTCAACCTCTCAGTAAATACACATATTTCAATTTAATGAATATTTATACTGTCCCATGAGAATAATATATTTGTTTTCTGTAACTGCATTAGCATTCATACTACACATGAGCTACATAAAGAAAATATTGGCTTATTGTTTTTATAGCTAACAATATATTTTACTCAAGTTCTAAATTTTAGTCACAGACAAAAATATTCACAGAGTAAACAAGAAAATTTTTACAGCTTTAATGAGGTATAGTTTGCAAAAAGATGTCTATTTTAATTTTGTACAATGTAACTATGATTATTTTCATAACCAAGCTAAGTAACATGTATATCTCTTACATAGTCACTTTTTGTGATGAGAACATTTGCGATCTAATCTGTTAGTTTCAACTGCATAATATGTGATCTATAGTCACTAAAGTAGGCATTATGATTTCAAAATTTATCACCTTACAAATACTTTCTGCACATTTCAACTAACATCTTCCCAATTCTACTTCCTAGTCCCTCTTAACATTTTATATATATTTTTTGAATTTGACATTGCGAACATTAAATTTAAATAAAAATTAAGCATTTCCAGTTTAAACTCTCAAGTATCCATGATATATACTATTCAACATAACCATTCAGCCATAGGTGTTTTTATTATTTTTTATTTGTGTGTGTTACAGACAATATTAAAATGTGGAGAATCTATGGATGCACGGTCAGAATTTCCATATAGATAAAACAAAAACATAAATAATTGCAACATAAAATCATTGTTCTAAGATACAGTTCTCAAGATAATAAAAATGTTACAGAAGGTTGTCACTTTTATGACATGAAGTAAATAGATTTAAAAGAAACAAAAATAAGTATCTTTAAAACATTTATGACTCCAAAAAATTACCACATATCTACAAGTGCAATGTTATATAAAAATGTCTGGTGAGTTAAGCATTTTGCGTTTCATTTTTTGTGTTACAATTTCACAGAAATTCTTATGTGTACAGTTATTTTTCTCTTTCAAGTTTGTTGATTTTCTAACATACTCAGATACGCTAAGGGCTACTTGCCATGTTCTAGTCCCTATTCCAGTGATTATTTTTATATAACAGTAGATAATATTTAACACCCTGAGCCAGAGATTTAGCTCAGTGGTTCCGGCGCCTGCCTTGCAAGCGCAAGGTCCTGGTTTGATCCCTGGAAACCACATACAATGCTGGGCGTGGTGACTCATGCCCACCAGCAATCAATACCACATACCACAGTGCCGGGCATGGTGGCTCCAACCTGTAATCCCAGCACCCGAGAGGCAGAGACAGGATGATTGCTGAGTTCGAGGCTTGCCTGGGCTACATAGTGATCTCAGGGCCAGCCTGAACTACAAAGCGAGACCCTGTCTAAAAAGATTAACACCCTAAGGACATGGCTGGTAAAGCTGTATGACTCTTCTCCTTGGCCACTCGTGTTCAGAGCATCAGATTGTGGGTGGTTGCTATTATCACGTATGCCCACCAGATAGGCGTGGTTTTCTGTTCTGATTTGTGGAAAAATACAATGAGAAAGGAAATAATGTTCTGTAATTTAGACAATTCCAGTACCCCAGTGTTCTTAGTGCCTTGATTTTCTTTGCACCTTTTTGAGCGTTTCTTATCTCACCCAAGTTTCTGGCTGTTATACACTTTCTTTCTTATACAAACTGCCAAGAATTCCTTGTCCAGTAGAATCACTTTCTTACTGCAACGACCACGTCTAGAAAACTTTTCACCATCTTATTTTTGGATTATATAGCCTCAGACCTCATTGAAGCTATTTGTTTTCACTTCTGAACAGTCTAAGGAAAGCAAATGTGCTCCCCCCAAATCACAATCTTGTCCCTTCAGACCCCGTGCTACCGCAAAACCTCAGGGTGGCCTGAACGGCAGTATTCTAGAGCTCTAATAAAAAAATAAACAAAAGGAACTGTTTACATAAAGTATGCTTTCTCTCTTTTTACAACCCTCTGAAATGAAAAGGCAAGACTTACCACTTTTTTTCTCTGAAATAACGTGCTGATGTTCCGTAACCCACTAAGTTATCACTGGCCTCTGTTCTAAGACAATATCGCTATTTGGTTGTAGGGAATGGGAGGGGGACTTGATCATACATAGTATATGTTATAGTTCATTTCTAGGTGAACTTCACGGGCCTCATGCATTCATGGGCAAGTGACTGGATCATGGAACATCAGACTCATCAGTGAATCAGTCTCCAGTTGAGTTTTTGGCTAGATGTGAAGTAGGGAGGTGAAGCCCATCTATAAGAGGCAAGTAACTGTGAGATGTGTCTATTTCCTTTCCCCTGCTGCTCCTTGCTTCACATTCAGCTTCCTTTTGTCCATGACAACAGCAGCAACCCCTCCCGTGCCTCTCTCCCATGCTGCCCTGCGGTACAGTAGCCAGCTATGGACTTACTCCTCTACAAACTTGAGCCAAAATACAGCTCTCATGCTCTAAGTTCTAGGCAGAAGTTATCTCACAGGCAACAAAAGTAACTACGGCAAAACATAATCTCTATAGTGACAAATATCACTGATTTAATTCCAGGAAGCACAAAAGCAGCAGAAATTAGTAGGAAGAAAATTATAGGACAAAATGTAAATAGGCCTGTGACACAGTATTAGATCACTGCAGAAGTTAAAGTAAAACTAAAGTCTTAGGAAAGTAACATGTTTTCAGAGCTTTGCTTTTCAGTTGCTTAGTTTGTAGTGCAAGTTGAACTTTTGGAATTGAAGCAGATGGAAGCCTGTTTGATGGGCTCTTCTTATTCTAGCATTCCAGAGTCATTTGTGCAGATTCTGATGGCTTTGCAGAGCTGTAAGAAGCAACATATATTATGATGTAAATGCCATCATTATGACATATGCTTAAACTTCTGCTGAGAAATAAATAAAATATCCCCAAATGCCTGCTGTTTATTCCAGCTGTTTATTTCTCACAGCCCATAAATGGAAAAGTCACATAGTTTAGCATTTGTATGTTACAGAGACATTTGGAAATAATTACTTTTTTTTTCCCCAGAGCATTCTTTCTTTTCTTTTTTTGAACTAGAACTAATTTATAATTTCAAGAAGAGAGCTCATTACTTGAGATTAAAAAAGTAAATATTTTTGTGTAAAACTGAAAGGACTATGAAGAAATGTATTCGTTTCTCTCAGATTTTAAATAGCCTAATAAATAATGGAGTAGGTATACCAGAAACAAGTGTAGGTCAGCTAATCCGTATGTCTGGCTACATTTCCAGCACAGACACAATTGCCACTAAATCCCTGCTTCTGTATATAAATTGGGTTGATTGTAATGATTCCACTTTTACTGTTTCTAAATTAGATAAATAAGGAAGAGACAAGAGAATATGTATCTTTCATTAAAATGTTCTCTAATAATTTATGAAATCAAAGCATAACCAACTTGGTTGCCTTATGATTATAAATTAATACATATACTTATACATAAATATTTGAGCAACTATTATTTTTCATAACTAATGCAACTATAAGGTCATTCTATAAAGTTTCCATTTAATTTTGTTTAAAATTAAATTTAATATTCTCTTTAATATGTCTAAATTTGCTGCCACAGCGATAGTTCAGGAGTCAATAGATGTTTTGGTTCTTTATACTGGTTAACATTTCCCAGTAGAGTATATGAAATTCTCAAACTTATTATAAATGTTGTTTTAAAGAAATCTCATTTTTTAAAAGTATATGATATCAATTTGTGTTTTCCTGATTTTTCTCAATTTTCACATTAAGAAGATTTGAGAGCTCAAATATTTTTTCTCACAATTAATATAATCTGGAAAAAAGTTAACTGGGAAGAAAATAATATTTAATTTTTTTTTCTGGCAAGTTACCTTCACAATTATATCCTACTTTTAAATTGCTTCTCATCAACAAAATATTCAGGATTTTTAAAAACTATGTTTTTTAATATTTTTTACAACTTAATTTATAATTACCTGTTTCCTTACAGATATCGCCTAAACCTGATTTTTTTAATGTAAGAATTTCACCTGAACCAAAGCTTTTATTGTCTGTGTAAAAAAGTAAAATAATTAATTTCAAAATACATATTTTGATACATATGATTTCAATTTCATATTTGATACATATAATTTTAATACATATATTGATATTAAAATCATACTACTTATTCATGTGATAAAGAACAGCATTAATTTGTTTACCTTGCTGGAGAGGATTTTCACATAGTGTGCCTGGAAAAGAAGCAGAGGGAAAATTCCACTCACAGTTAAATGATTATGCACGTCTACAGATTGAAAATTGCCTGAAATACAAATTTTTCCTTATTTTCCCCATTTATAAGAACAAAATTCTTTTCTCACAATTTTCTTCAACAAACTATTCTGTACCTCATAAAAATGTAAAACAGCAATTTTGTGGTAGAAGCAAATTTCTAGGAACACACGTTTTAAAGACAATTCCATATGGACACTACTGAATTCTAATATTTTGACAGATTGAAAATTTTTAAAATGTGAAATTTAAATTCCATATGACAACTGGCAAAAGTATCATTTATTCAGAGTTCAGAAAGGTCAAAATCTGTAAACTTTATCATATTGATAGTGCCTCTGTTTAATAATTTTGTCCTTAGAGGACCTAGAAAACTAAATTTATATTCTCTCCAATTTAAGGAAAAAATTGAGTCTGAGTCACTTATTATCATAAATATGCTTAAAATATCACTAGAATTTATAGTGTAATCATGAACATATTCATTTTTCAACACTCATGAATTTAGGCAATAAAATTCTGGAAAATTTTTGTTACTGTATTTAAAATATATCCTGATCACTGGGGAAATAACATTAAGTTGATCAAACTGAAAAATATTTTCAATTTATTAATTTTTTTTGTATTTGTACTTGGAATGTGTTAGTTTTTATCATTACTCTACTATTTCTATTTTAGAATATGCATTTTACTTGGTTTAAAATGTTTATATTTTTGGACATGCTGTATAAAAAGAATACATTAAAAATAATAATTCAAATTAAATGTTGAGGCAATATATTCAAGGCATTTCATTAAAAGAAAATAATTATGTCAGGATCCTAACTCCTAAGTTATAATTATGATCACAAGAATATCTGAAGATATTCTTGTGATCATAGTTTTTCACAAATTCCGATGAAATTATCAGACCCAGAGTGATCTCTCTTAACATTTAACTATATTTAGTGTTTGGACGTCTTTCATCTTGACAGTAGTCTCAACTGTTATTTCAAGCTTTAATTTACTCAAACTAATAAAACTCGTTAAACTTATATCTTGAGATAAAAACTGCTTCCTAGAACAGACTTCATCCTGTGATTGCCTTTTCATATAAATTGCCTGCCATTCCTTGTTCCTTGTCAGTTTAAATAAAACTTTATCCTGTCCTGCGGGGTCTCTCAAGCAGAGCCTGTCCACTCCCCTCATGCTTTTGTAAATCACTTCTCAACCTTGCGAGCCCTTCTTTCCTTTCTCTTTTCAAATTTTTTTTACAGTTTTTTTTTTTTTTTTTTTTTTTTTCTGCTCCATATTGATCACATTCCCCACGGGGAGTGGTGTATACATAAAACACATCCTGGTCCTTTCCCATCCCTTTCCCTTTCCTTATTGTCCTTCTATCCTTTTGTAAAAGATCTCTCTCCATGTTTCCTCCGGTTTGTCTTTGGTGGGGTTCTTTCATTTTTTCATATAAGAGAAATTGTGTGATACGTCACCTTGTATGTCTGACTTACTTCACTTAACATCATTGTTTCCTTAAGTTCCTACTTCTGATTCTTGGACCCATTAGCCTTTCTGCATACTCTTCCTATTATTATATCTAATCCCTACGAGATAAACTTGCATCATTAGTCATACGGCTCTCATTCTCACTTGGAACAAAGATAAAACCAACCAACCACGGGACCAAATTCAGAACCCCCTCATCCCCATACCCATGCTCAGTCTTTAATGCACGTGCTAGAACGTCAGGCATCCACGTTACTGTAGCTCACGTGGCATTTCGTGGTGAGAATATGGCTGCGTGAGAACATGCAGCTGTGGTCCCCATGAGTAAACTGAAAGTTGAAGAGCTAAAAATCCTTGTTGATGGTAAAAGTTTGTTTACTCAATAGAAAAGCTGAACAGAACGAAAAATAGCAACAAAACCCTTAAACATGAAATTAAGTGGCAGCCTGGAAACGTTCTATAGGAAAACTGTTGTTTTCATTTCTAAGAAAACGTAGTTCATAGGAAGAGGAAATGGATTCCCTTTTAGACTGGAAAAGTGGGAAAGAATTTGGGCCCAGTTTTACTTAGATACAGAGCTTCCTCTGGTTAAATTGTATTTATTTCATTTCCCTTGTAAAACATACCATAAACCTTAAAGTTTCTATCCAGTCATGCACAACTTTAAGTTTGGAATATAAAATCTGTGTGCTTCAAGTCTTTCTATGTTGATCTTTGGATCCAGTACCTGAAGGACAGAGATCTGGGTTTCTAAGAAGCCATCCATATAAAATGTGAGATAATATATTTCTTCCTTTTGGCTGCTGTTGCAAGTTATATACATTTGGTAGCTCAAAACAAACGGATTTATCATTTTAAACTTACAGATTACAAAAATTTGCTGTAGCAAGACTGTGTTTTCTCTGGGAGGTCTGAGAGGAAAGTTTTCCTTTGCTTTAGGTAGCATTCTATTGTTGCTGACATTTCCAGGATTGATGTACATAACTTTATGCCAAATTTTCTGCATCTTTTTACTCCCTATGTTTTTCTCATATCTATCTGCCACTTTCTTATATTAACACATTTTATGACAATTATGTACTCTTAGAGAATCCATGCTAAACTTCTCCCCTCATGATCTTTGATTGCATTGTTTGCAATAAAAGACAAGAATTAACTTTGACCATATCAAGTGATATTAATAGTATTGTGATATGGATATATCTTTAGGGGAAATACTATTCAGATCAGTAAATATAGGGAAAAGCTGGAGAGGTCTATTAGGTAGTCATAAAAATTGGGAGAAGAAGGATGAGAAATTATATATCAGGTATGTTTGAAACCAGTTTTGAAATGAATCCAGGCACACACTTAGTTCTTCTGCTTTGAGAGAAGGTATCACTGATCATTTGAAAGATATAGATTAAAACAACACTGAGATTCCATCTCACTCCACAAAGAATGGCTTCTTTCAAGAAATCAACCAATAAGAAAAGCTGGCAGGAGTGTGGGCAGAAAGGAATCTTTCTCCACTCTTCGTGGTAATGTAGACTGGTGTAACCATTGTGGAGACCAGTGTGGAGATTCCTCAAAAAATTAGGATTAGAAGTTCCATTTGACCCTGCTATTCCCCTGCTGGGGATGTTTCCAAAATAACACAAAGCCTCATACCACAGCAACAAAGGTGCGTGTGTGTTCATAGCTGCATAGTTTGTAATAGCTAAGTCTTGGAAACTAAAGCCCATAAACTAATGAGTGGATGAAGAAAGTGTATTTTTATTTTTAATTTTATAAAATGGAGAAATATTCAGACATAAAAAAATATAAACTTGAGTATATCCCCAGCAGGGGAATAGCATGGTCAAATGGAACCTCAAAAGAAATACAAGCTTCATAACAGAGACATATGTTCACCCATGCTTATAGCAGCTCAGTTTGTGATAGCTAAATCTTGCAAACAACCCAAATCCTCATCAACTCTAGAATGGATAAAGAGGATTTTTTTAAATTTTATTTTATAAAATGGAATATTATTGTGCCATAAAGAATGAAGAGTTTGAATCATTTATACTCAAATGGATGTACCTTCAGGACATACTCATAAGTGAAATAAATAGGTCGAAGCTATGTAAATATCATATCTTTTCTCTGGTATAAGAAATTGAAGTTGTAAATGGGTTCTAGAATGGATGATTTATTTTACTTATTAGCATGTCCTCAAGGTGTGTCCATTTGAACCATTCTTTATGGCCGAGTAATACTCCATTTTATTTTTTTTTTAACTGTCTTCTTTACCCAGTATCCAGTTGATGGGCATTTGGGCTTTTTCCAAGACTTAGCCATCACAAACTGAGCTGCTATGAACATGGGTGCACATATGCAGAAAAAAATACTCAAGTAAAAATTGTTTTTAATATTCCAGCAATGAAGAGTAATTAGAATATTCAATTACAGACTTTTATGTACGAGTCTAATTTATTCTCTTTCGTATATGTGTTGTATATTATTTTCCTCAAGTGCAGGCATAGTCTGCATAGCACTACTTCAGAAATAACTGGTGATATCGAGAGGTACATCGCCCTCATCACACCTTCGGAAATCTCTGTCACTTTCATTTTACTTGTAGTGCTGGGAGAATTCATGTTGTTTCATTTAGAGACAAGTACATCATTCTCAACCCCAAGTATTTTTAATTTTGAAAATGAATAATGAGATTCTAAGAAATTATTTATTCAGATTTTAAAATGTTTTCTGTTTCCCTTTTTATACTTCTATACACAAAGTGCTACACACACACACACACACACAGATTCTAGTCTTTACTTACTTTACATTCTCTCTCTTGGAAACAAAGGTTTTAACATTACCCATACTGTACCATACACTCTATTCGCTGAGGGCTCAAAATGTTTATCAATAACATATGATGTAACTTAATTACAATTATAATGAATAGAAAAAGTAAAGTGTTAAGAATAAATTCACACATTTTAAGAAACTATTCTACAGTACACACACATACATTTTATTTTCATCATACAAATGTGCGATTTATAGTTGCCATTAAAATTGTCAGATGTAGATGGGATTTCAAAATTTAAAAGTGGACCAGGGTCAGATAAAATATATAAATCATCATTTTTCTAAAATAAGTATTTGAAAGCACTATTCAAAATAAGAATCAAACTGGGCATGGTGGCTTACACCTTTAATCCCAGCACTTGGGAGGCAGAGGCGGGAGGATTGCTGTGAGTTCAAGGCTTGCCTGGGCTACATAGTAAACTCAGAGTCAGTGAACTACAAAGTAAGACCCTGTCTAAAAAAATGATAATAATAATAGTAATAAAATAAAATAAAAATAAAAATCAAGAGCCAGGTATTGTGGAGCATGCCTGAAATCCCAACACTCGGGAGGTAGAGGTAGGAAGGGTATGAATTCCAGGCCAGGCCAGGCTACATCGTGAGTTCAAAGTCAGCCTAAATTATGGAACAAGATTCTGTCTAAGAGCGAAAGAGACATACAGACAGAAAGACACAGAAACAGAGAGAGAGAGAGAGAGAGAGAGAATAAAAAGGAAAAGAAAAAACAGACTAAGCACTAGAAGGGAGAGGGGAGAACTATGAAGTTTCTTTTCTTTAACTGAAGATGACAGAGTAATAAATGAATTACAAGAAATATTAGTAAAGTACTACTAGGAAATCAAAATTAAATTGATTTCAATAAGTCAATATTAGCCAGGTGGCTCATGCCTGCAATTCCAGCACTTGGGAGGCAAAGGCAGGGGGTTGTCACCAAGATTTGAGGCTAGCCTGACCTACCTAATGAGTTTAGAACCAGCCAGAATTACAAAGTGAGATTCCATTTAAAAAAAGTCAGAAATTCAATATTAAATATATTTACAGGGATAATAAAATTTGGCTTAACTTTAAATAATTGCATTAAAACACTATGTGTATCACTATATCAACTGTAAATGAATGCACACATATACTCAAAACAGTTCCAAGACCTCCCGCAGTCAGAGGGCTCGTATGTATCATGTCTTTTTCTGAATGCTCCCAGTGGTGTGCTGAAGGAGAACATGCTCAAAGGATTCAGTCCACGAATGAGGGCTCAAAAATGGATCAGACTGACAGGAGGCAAATGGACACCTACTCAAAAAGGAAAACCACTGCCAGTTCTCTAAGGTGAATCAAATCTGAAGCCCTAATGTAAAACACAGTGACTGTAGTTTCAAGTGCTGAACTGTCCACTCAACATTTGCTAAGAAAGTGGACCTCATATTCCCAGAACACCTACATAAAAGTCAGCATGTAAGGTGATTAATATTTCCCTTGATCATCACAGTCTTTCCACATTGCTACATTTCTCAGAACAACAAATGATAACCCTAAATGTTACTAATTCTTATGTGCCAGTTAAAATTCAATCAACTACAGACAAAAGTGGATGGAGTCTGTTATGGAGAGTCTCAAAATGGAAGAAATCAGATAATCATAGAGGAGGTAGGTGTTCTTGAACCTTAGCTCTACTTAGAACTGTGTTTTATAGCTATCAGAGGCTGCCAATGCAACTTGCTTTGAAAGCACTTGCTTTGGAAAGTAGTCACCACCTTTCCATTGGCCTTCACTCAACTAGAGAATCCCTGATACATTCTCTCTCCCTGTTAGTCACATTTTATTACAGGCTCCATAATGCCCTCCTCACTCTCCTTCCCCAGGTAACGTACTAAAAACAGAGACTCCATCCAACTTGCTTACAGTTTTATCTGCAAAGTCTGGGACACCATTCAAAACAAAGAACTATTAAGCCTTCTGGTTTAAGTGAAATACAATACATTTGGACAAAGGTGGTAGAAACGTTTTTGGGAATACATATTAAATTTTAGAGACTTTCATACTGAGACAAAGTAGGGGAAAGGGAACTGATAAACTAACAAAGTCCAGTTAAATTATTCACCATGTCCCTAAAGTCATTATGTAAGAAAGCAAAATTTGCTGTGAGTTGTCAGTGGCTGTACATTTCGACCAGCTCAAAAGTCAGTGAGAACAGAGTGTGGTGCCAGAAAGACTTGTGACTATAGTTGAAAATGAAATAGGAATAGAAATTCTGGACTAGTTCACCAGTTGAACATGGAGAGTTCAGCTGAAATTTATAAAAGCATGATACAGATGAAAAGGATGCCAAGCAATGTTTTCCTCGAGCGTTGTATGTATGCAAAGAAACATCAACATTTCCAATAAGGCAGGAGGATTTAAAAAATTCCCTCTAAAAATCTTCCAGGTGCAGAAATGTCACTTTCAGCAGCTTGTAGAGCATAACCAAATTTCCTGGAAATATTACTTCCATTTAGTTTAGTATACACGTTTTAAAATGATTATAATTGTTCAATTTTTCATCAATTTTTTTCTCTTCATGCAGATTCTTCATTTGGCAAAAGTCAAAAGAAGAAAATTTTCTTTTCTTTTCTCTTTTCTTTTCTTTCCTTTTCTTTTCTTTTCTTTTCTTTTCTTTTCCTTTCTTTTCTTTTCTTTTCTTTTCTTTTCTTTTCTTTTCTTTTCTTTTCTTTTCTTTTCTTTTCTTTTCTTTTCTTTTCTTTTCTTTTCTTTTCTTTTCAATATATGTAACGCGTAGCATTTCTGGAGTCCAGACCGTAGACAGATGCCCCAGGAGCCCATGTCCGCATTAATCCCTTTTCCTTTCTCACACAGATTTATGTCCACCGGAGTGCCTAATAGGATTCCAAGAATTCATTTTAGACCATTACAGTGATACTGATGGTTTAGCTCAGAAAGATTATAGAGATTAAAATTACCTGAGAAAGCCAGTGTGGCGACACAGGCCTGTAATCCCAGCATCTGAGAGGCTGAGGCAGGAGGACTGTTGGGAGTTCCAGCCCAGCCCGGGCTAGAGTGAAAACTCCGTCTCAAGGAAACAAACAAACAAAGGAAACCCAGAGAAAACCCTCACAGGGCGCATTCTGGAAAGAACCAGAGGCAGACCCCACGCCTTCCCTCATGGAGTCAGGTGGTGGCTCTTTCTGGGCATCGGCAGCCAGAAAGAGCAGCCAGTGGAGAAGCTCACCGTAACCTCAGCCCTCAGCTCTCCCCGAGGCTCCCATTGCCCCGGTGGCTGTGCTGTCTATACGTGAATAATTCAGCGCAAACCAATCCCTGGCCTGTGCCAGGTTATAGTTTTCAAATTCCGGTTCCTGCCTCCCACTCTGTTCTGACCAGCCGTCTTCTCCCACCAAGACCCTCGTGACCAGCGTGACATGACAAGGGCCATTTCCCAGAAGCCAAAGGGGGAGACTGGGGTTCTTTTGCATAGTGTTAAATTCCTTATAACACTAATACATTTACTGAAGTTTATGTCCAGGGTGTAATATTTGGAATTTGTAACAATGATAACTAAGTTTTCAGCTAATACTTGTTTTAAGTCTCCCATTGCATTTTTTCTGCTGAAATACTAACAAATGTCTAAAAATAACATGGAAAAAGATCCAGCGCCAAAGGCAAAATTGATATTTGGACATGCTCCCATTTGCATATCAGCTCTAAAATGTGGCTTGCCAGTCCTTTCTCCTTGGCTTATCAGAGTTAATTAAATGCTGTGTTTTTTTTTCTGTAATCATTTGAACACTTTGTATGATTAGATTTCTACTGTTATTTCTCTACTAAAATTTAAAACACAATTTTAGTACATTTAGTTTATTTTATTATGCGTTCTATGATAAAGTGTTCCTAAATTCATAAAAATTAAATGTGTACATTTCATTATCAATAAATCTTAGCTTTATTTAGCAAATGCTTTGTCATTGTGGGATTTTTTTTTCTGTTACAACTTTGACAAATGCCTTGTAACCATAGAAATGATTTGTGAGCAGCAGGAGTAGCCAAAATAGATTAAATTAATGTGGTAATTTTCGTGTTCACACAGCATGCTTTAGTTTAATTGATTACCCTATGACCAAACTTAAATTACTAATATGAGTGTTGATAGAAAAAAATGAAGTTTTAATAAAATATTATTTGTATCATACTCAGATTAAGTGAAAAAGGTATCACTTCTAATATGCTTTTAAGGCTATTTCAATAATGTGAATATATACACGGTTAAAGAACTTATAAATACAAGAATAGGATAAGTTGAAATAATTTGACAAAAGTTCCTGGAATTAGTTTTGAGTGATGATGTATTTATACTTTAAACTTAAATGATCCTCATAAATTACAAAGTGAACAAGACTTGTTTCTATTGCAAAAAAAAAAACATTTACAAATGGGTGATATAAAATAATATTAGACTAACAAACAGTAAATTAAAGCATGATTCATGAATGATCTTTATGAATGAGCCTTCATATTTATTAATTTTGATAGGAATGTAAAATCAATAAAAACACACATGTAAAATGTACTTTTAGTTAACCAAGTACATACCAGCACCATTAGCTGTACAAGTTTTTAGAAAAATACTCCAGCTAGTAACAATGAAAGGCCATCATTACATCAGAAATGTCAACAGAATCAAAAATATTGCTAACTATAAGAGGTAATTATAAGTTAATATTGGTAAAGCACAATAATATTTCAGACAATATGTTTCATGAGATCTTAAAGAGTATCTCCTATAAGCCCAAGCACATTTTATTATTTTTTGTTTTAATTTGGAGACCCTTTGCACAAAATAAATCTTTGATACATTGTAAAACTAAATATACACAAGTAATACTCTAAGATTCCTACAAGGCTTTAGTGCATCTTGACATCACAGATTTTACTCTATTGTATTAACATGGAATATTAATAACTAGGAAAAATTAAATACTGGTCGTTTCTTCTGGCCAGATCTTTTCTAAACTGACTCATGTAGCAGGTGAGAACTTTGCCCGTGAAAAGCAGAAGCAGGAGAGCCTGCATCAGAGAGCAGCGTTCACTGTTACTGTATCAGGTTTCAGTCTTGGAATCTAAACTGGTTTAAGGCAAAACTGTTTTTACCTAAAACTCTGTAATGTTTACCACAAGACAACATGTATTTCCATTGTCCAATATAGCTACCAAATGATATATCAATCTTATTTACAGATGTGTCACTATATGATGGAACACACAGCTGCAGGTAGGCCAGACAGAAGCTGAACAAGCATTCCCACTGGCTACACAGCTTACATGAACCACTCATTTCAGGGAGAAATTACCTTCAGTGCAAAGAAGATTGTCTTAGAAGGCTGAAAACACTGTCAACAAATATACATGATGTTAGAAACAGCAGACAATTGTAATAACATGAGAACATGGTACTAAATAAATCTTCCAAGAAGTGGAAATCTTTAAATAATCTCTCAGAATGATATGGAATACATGTGTGGACAAATTAGAAAGGCTATAGCTTTAAAAAAAAAACAGTATTAAGATCCATGAGTTAATAAATCTATGTGCAAATGTAAAACTCCACCAAATACACAGATAAAGAATTCTCAGGTGTCCAGAAAGCAGGTTAAAATTGATATTCTCAAGGCATTAAAAATACAAGGATCAGTAATTTAACACTATAAAAAGTCTCTACTCTCAGGCCACAGGGCCGTACTTTGAGAAATTAGCAAGCTTTGTGTCACAATAACAAGTGGAAATAATAAAATAACCCTCATTAAATAGCTTTAATTGCTCTAGAAGAAAATAAAAAAATTATAATGCTATTTAGAATTTAAGAATGTAGATAGCACAACATAATGAAGCATGTGGAGTACAGTTAAAATTTTACTTGAAGGATGCACGAAAAGCTATAAGTGTTTTCATTATTAATAGGAGATACTGAATTATATGTCATGTAATCATTAAATTTCACTTTTTAAAATAAAAGAAACAATAAGCTCCAATGAAAATAGAAATAGGAAACACTTAACATGTGTTTATTATATGCCAATATTGTATACTAATCATGTAGTATGCTACACAGTTATACTATATATAAGAAGTGTATGCATACATATCATATAAACATAGACATAGACATAGAAAACACTTGGTTATTATTGACTTTTTACTGAACCTGAGGAGCAGAAATAAGCGAGAGGCCAAGGAACCTGGTCAATTTGGGACCAGTTCCGGTCCCAAAGCCTCAGAAAAACTTACACTGGTGATAGAAGTCTCAGAGGGCAAAAGAGCTAATTCCTAACTAATGCAAACAAATACAGACAGTCCTTTGTTTTGGCCACTTTTTTCTATTCAAATCCTTAATGAATTGGATGATTGAAGACAAAATTTCATTTACTCAGACATCAAAATGCTCACACAATGTTCATTTCTTCCAGAAACACCTTCACACACCTCCCAAAATGAAGTTTAACTGAAACTCTGAGCATTCTGTGAATCAAGTTAATGAGTAAAATTAATTATTCCAATTGGATCTGTATCTACTTGAGACTCATAAGCATATGCGTTAGACATAATTCCAAATAAAGACAATATAACCCTAATGCTAAATAATAGGATATAACTACTCTGTATATAATGGTAAATACATTGTCTTCAAAAAAAAAGAAAACTCATTGAGTAATGGTTAATCAGTCATAGCCATCTTTAATACTTTAAAAAGTTATTGCCCTATAAAACTAGAACTTAAAATCAGTGTATCATCACTTCTCGGCCTTTTGGCTAAGATCAAGTGTAAAATCAGTGTATCTTTCACTGCTTGATAAGGGAATAGCAGAGAAAAAGAAACAAAAATAACAGTTAAATCTATTCATGTACACATAGAATACATATTCATAACAAAATAAATTTTATGACCTTTACAGTGCTCGTTACTGTAATGGGTCAGATCTTAGGATAGCAGGTGATATTTATGAGCAGAGGACTTGCAGTCTGTTCTCTCGTGACTTTGCTTTCTCGGCATGTCTCAAGCAGCCCTTCCTCACCACCTAGTTGTGCAGCCAAACCTTCCATCTTGAGTGGTCCAGGTCATCACCGGAACCACCTGGGTTAGAGGTGGTGAAGCCCTCCACTAAAACTCATCACGGGTCATTCAAAAGGCCACTCCACAGCTTTGCCAAGACCGTTTTATGCATACTACTAGTTCCGTGAGGGTAGGACTGGTGTCATTCTACCTTTGTTTCGAAGTGAATTCCTTACTTGAAGCAATTCAGTTACGTGGCAGTGGATGAGGCATCCTGATAAATCTGAAGATCACAGTCCCTTTTGGAGAGTGGCACACCCCCTCATGAGTTATCCCGTGCTTTCCCTTCAGGAGCCCGCTGCAGTGTGAATGTATTTATGGATGTAAAACAAATACAGGTAGTGGCTGTATGGACAATCAGTCTCTGTGCAGTTATAAGACAAAATCATCTCAGTGCGTGCAGTATATAGACTGTTATAAGCAAGAGATAGTGAGGTTTATCGGGGTTTATCGATTATAAAACGGGTTTCTATAGGTGGATATAAAGCACCGCCAAGTCCTTTGAGTTTTAAGCTGTGGCTCCTAGTTCCCTGGTGAAATATTTTGTTATTTCTGCCTATAACCACCAGTTTTGGGTGTGGAGATAATTGCATTAAAAGAAGGTAGAAATAAAATCTTTATAAAATCAAGGGAGACAGAAATGCAGGAATTATGGAAAAGCACATGTAAGAAAGTGGGTGCTATAAAATAGAAATCAAAACTACAGACACAAGACCACCTTAATCCCTTCAAGATGTCACATGTATCAAGGCCTTCCAGACAACTAGCAGAGCTAGCCCAGCTACTGCTGTTAGTTACCGCCACCGAGAGAAATCAACAGCTGAACATTCGCTATACTCAGTAGTTAAAGAAATAAGGATCAAGATGCAGCATTTATATCATGAGAAACACATTCATTATGTATCACATGTACATTAATATTTTTTAAGATCAGCATTCTTACTGAGGACAATTATTTGTTGTTATAAAAACAGTGATGGGTCATTGAAACTAAAGTTGTTTGTATCATCTAATCAAATGAGATTAATCAGCAGTGCAATTAATAGTTGAATACTGTGGATGGTGGGTGTGGTGGCCCATGCCTGTAATCCCAGCACTCGGGAGGCAGAGGCAGGAGGATTGCTGAGTTTGAGGCTTGCCTGGGCTACATAGTGAGCCCAGGGCCAGCCTGAACTACAAAGCAAGACCCTGTCACACACACACAAAAAAAAATGGTGAACACTGTAAGGGAAGTGAATGAAGGAAATATATGGAGATATAGTTTGTTTGAATTTTGCAGATCTTAAAATCTGTATATTTACTTACTCATTGTAGAGCTATCAAAAGTTAGAAATTTTGTTATTTGTAAAAAGCATTAAATTGATGTGATTTTAAAATTAGAATTATTTCTTATGACAAAATTAAAAGAAATCACACAGAGAGGACACATTAAAAAATGAATATCCCTAATGGTGGAGACATGTCTGATTGTAGCATCCCATGCATGATTTGCTACCATCTCTATTTTTGAAAAAGATAATGAAAAATAAATACATAATTGACATGAGAATCCTTCTGTGTTGGTAACTCAGTGCTACAGCACACTAAGAAGAGTAACAGACTTGTAAGGAAGCACTCATAAAACACCAAGACAAATATTAAATTGCACATTTTTCTTTCTGTTCATGAGACTCAGAGGGAAATTATTCCATTTTTGTTTGTTATTATCTACAGTATATTGATACATATTTTATATATACTTATATTTCTATATTTTATGTAAAATATATACTATATTTATTCAATAAGAATTTGATACAAGTGACACAATTTTGATTGTTTTAAGAAAGAGAATGAGACACCCTACCAAACACATAGAGCACTCTGATTAGAAAATCCACACAGAAAGCATTGTATTCAGCTTAAAGCTTACCTTCCTTCTGGTGATCCATAATTGTTCAGAGCATTGTAAAGTTTCAGTTGTCACTAAATTAAAAAAAATATTCATACTGAAAAGCAACAAAAATGTTAATATCTTGCTTATGTGTTCTTGACACCATGTACCATTTCCTACAAAATAAAGAGTGACACATTGCAAATTACATGACCTGTGAAATAAACTGTCACTTAACACAAACTTTTCCTTCCAGGTTTTTATACAATAGGATAAACAGGCTGTCAGAAAAAGAAAGGATTGACTTATAAAACTGCCATATAGTGAATGGTGGGTTTTTGCATGAACGTTTTCCTTTAATAAGAATGTTGAGACCTATAAACACACGCACACACACACACACACACAGGATTTCTTTTTTTTTTTTTGCTTTTTGGAGACAGGGTCTCGCCTTGTAGTTCAGGCTGGCCCTGAGCTCACTATGGTGCCCAGGCAAACCGCCGCGAACTCAGCAATCCTCCTGTCTCTGCCTCCCGAGTGCTGGGATTACAGGCGTGAGCCACCACGTCCGGCATTGTGGTATGCGGTGTTGATTGTTGGTGGGCGTGTCTCCACGCCCAGCATTATATGTGGTTACCGGGGATCGAACTCAGGTCCTTGCGCTCGCGAGGCAGGCGCCGGAACCACTGAGCCAACCCTCTGGCCCCTCATAAATATTTTGTTATATATACATATATGCATTTTATAAATATATATGTATTATGTAATATATTATGTATATGTTAATGTTCCTGACAAGATTATGTGTAAATTCATAAAAACAAAAGGCTAAGAAGGAAATGCCTACTTTGAATGTGACGTAAACTCATCTTTCCTTTCTTTGAGAAAATATATATGAACTTAAATTGGCAGAGTAAATTTTTACATTAATATTCTGTTTCTAGAATCAAAGAAAAAAATACAGTATCTTTCCATAGTTTGAGTGAAAAATGAAAACATGGATTAACAAATTCTTCCTAAATTACTTCCAAATAAATTTTCAGTAAGATTTACATAACAGGGCCGGAGGGTTAGCTCAGTGGTTCCGGCGCCTGCCTCGCAAGCTCAAGGACCTGGGTTCGATCCCCGGTGATCACATATAATGCTGGGCGTGGAGACACGCCCACCAACAATCAACACTGCATACCACAATGCCGGACGTGGTGGCTCACGACTGTTATCCCAGCACTCTGGAGGCAGAGACAGGAGGATTGCTGAGTTCGAGGCTTGTCTGGGCTACATAGTGAGCTCAGGGCCAGCCTAAACTACAAAGCGAGACCCTGTCTCAAAAAAAAAAAAAAAAAAAAACTGGCCCTTTCTTTCTCTTTGCCTGCTACTAAGAAGTGATGACTTGATAAACACATTTTCAAGCATAAATTCCAGAATCGATGGATTCCTTATTTACTTTCCAGTTTCTGACCGTTCATTTGGTATTTACCGTATTTCACTGGGATGGGCTGGGGGTTTAGCTCAAGTGGTACCGCGCCAACCTTGGATGCACAAATCAATCCCCTGTATCACACACACACACACACACACACACACACACACACACACACGCACGCACGATCTCAGCATATTCAATCCCTTGGCAAGAACCTGGACCTGATGTCACTTCACCAAATCATCCAGCGTCTCAGAGGCTCAGCGGACCTGCAGGTTGAGCGATACTTATTTTATCTTAATACTACGGCCTTGTTTTCTTCTGTGAGACACAATATGGACCCCTGTGAATTAAAGGAGGGGCTGATTTGGGTTCACGCTTTCCAGTCCATGGCCCCCCCACTCTGCAGCAGAAAGGCGTACGCGGAGGCTCAGGGAGGACAAACCCGCTCAGGCCCCTGCAGATCAAGGCCCCAGGGCCCGTCTCTTCATCCTGGGACGCAGCCGGTGGAGCACCCTTCGCCTCCTCCGCATAGGAGCGCTGCGCCCCCTCGTGGGATAGCCCTGCTCCAGCCCCGCCCGTGTGCCCTGAGACTGAGCGACACCCAGATCAAAGCCAGATACAAATCCTGACTTATTTTTTCTTCTATTGATTCCATCCCTGGGATTTTTCTTCAGGCTACATACGTCCTACAGATTTCATATGTGGGCTTTACATTCATGTTAAAATTATTTGTATAATTAATTTCTAATTAGTCATTAAATTCAGAGGTATGTCTTTCTCTCCTTTTCCTAAACAAATAAACAAACACTCCCCCAAAGCTAGCAGTGCCTGTGCATGGCAGTGAATCTTACTTTCGTTCTACATGTTGAACCCTAGCTAGACAGGTGGATTTACTCAGAATTATTTTTCTTTGATTCTTGCTACTTATATGTCAGTGTCAAATGGAGACAAAAACCATCCAATACTTCGAATGGGAATGTTACAATTTAAAAACTATCATATGGGGCCGGAGGGTTAGCTCAGTGGTTCCGGCGCCTGCCTCGCAAGCGCAAGGTCCTGAGTTTGATCCCGGTGACCACATAGAATGCTGGGCGTGGAGACGCACGCCCACCAGCCATCAATACCACATACCACAGTGCCGGGCGTGGTGGCTCATGCCTGTAATCCCAGCAGTCGGGAGGCAGAGACAGGAGGATTGT
>PVIC010010710.1:21223-42956 GCA_004025085.1 Thryonomys swinderianus
GCCTGAACTACAAAGCGAGACCCTGTCTCAAAAAAAAAAAAAAAAAAAAAAAAAAAAAAAAAAAAAAAAAAAAAAAAAAAAAAAAAAAAAAAAAAAAAAAAAAAAAAAAAAAAAAAAAAAAAAAAAAAAAAAAAAAAAAAAAAAAAAAAAAAAAAAAAAAAAAAAAAAAAAAAAAAAAAAAAAAAAAAAAAAAAAAAACTATCATATGGAGCTGGAGATTTAGCTCAGTGGTTCTGGTGCCTGCCTAGCAAGCGCAAAGTCCCTGGTTTGATACTCAGTAAGCACAACAATATACAACAATACCCGGTGTAGAGACTCACGCCCATCAACAATCAGCACCAAAAACCACAGTGCCGGGCATGGTGGCTCACGCGTGTAATCCCAGCACTCGGGAGGCAGAGGCAGGAGGAATGCTGAGTTCGAGGTTTGCCTGGGCTACATAGTGAGCTCAGGGCCAGCCTGAACTACAAAGCGAGACCCTGTCTCAAAAGCAAAAAAAAAAAAAAAGGAAAGTAAATTTAGGTCAATCCATCGCACCACTGTCTCCTTCCACCCACACTCCGCACACAGGCTGAGGCCCAGAGCCTGCTGGGGCGTAGGTGACTGTGCCCAGCAGACAGGGAAGCCCACTGAGCTGCACAGGAGCAGGCTGCCCAGCAGAAAACTGATGCCGGTGTCGTCCCGGGTGTAACGAAACTCAGGGAAAGCTGCACATGGGTCAAGTGTGGTGCATGTGAACTTACTAGCGAGGCGGACAAGCGTGCTTAGCAACGCTACTGGATTTGGAGCCCACAGGACTTTCTCTTCCGGTTTCAGTGTCTTGAATGTCAGGAAAATGTTTCCACGGGAAGAATAAAGACAGAGAATGGGAAGAGAAGACACAAAGACACTAAGACAAGGATGTTTGTTCTCCTGAGTAGCCAGTGTCCATTAGCATAAAAAAAAACTAAAATATGATATTTAAAAAAGTTTCCGTAGCTCAGAAAATTCAGAGTTAATTTTAGGACTGCCACATAGGATGTTTTTAATGTACATAGTTTAGCTTACTTTATAGCTACCAACTCTTGAAATAATTCTGGGAGCTTTGGTGAAATTTTGGACCTGAGTAAATGGAAATAGTTTTAGATTTTCTTTGGATGAAAGATTTCTTTATAGTGCGGATAGATTTTAATTGGAAATCTACATTTTTAAAAAAAAATCACAGTAAGAGGAAACCGTTTTTACTGATTTAAACCAGTGGGTAAATAACATTCCTGCTGAAGCGGTGTTTCAAGAGAAGGAAAGAACAGGCTCTGACCTGCCTCTGGGTGGCGCTCAGTTCCAGGCTTCGCGCTTGCACTTTGAGTGAAAGTTGAATCAGATATTCTTTAATCTAGCATCTGAGATTTCACAAGATAAACAGCTATTATTTCATGCTTTACTTCAAAGATTCCAGAAGAAATTAATCAAATTAATCCATCCCATTTTCTATTGGCAATGAAAACTTTTGCTTTGGTTTCAGAGTGCTTCATAAAACCATAATGAGTACTGGGAAGGAACAAAAATTAAACTAGCGCCTGAAGGAGAATGGAAACTGAGCTTTTATTTTTTTTAGACCATTTTGGGATGCAAGTGAGCGAAGCCGCCCCCCGTGGCGTGGCTGTGTCGCGAGGCGCACGGCCTGCCCGCGGTGGCCCCTGCTATCCAGCAGACGCCGATCTTTCCCATCCTGGAATCCACAGCCATGTCTGGCGGATACTGCAGCGTTTGTGGGAAACGCAGAAATCCACATTTTGACGTGATATCTCACAAGTTATGGATGCTGTTGATACAAAAGAGGAAAAAAAAAATCCAAAAAACAAAACAGAAAAAAACTAAGAGGATTGTGAGCCAAACCAACCAAGTTGGAAATCTTCTCTGTAGCACCATAAATGAACAGAATTCAGCGTGGGAGTAAAGCATTACTTGACCTCAAGCCTACTGCATCTTCAGTTACTTTAAACACAGCCTTTAAAAGCACTTTAAAAATTCAAGGGGTATTTATTCCTCATGCCATTTCTCCTTGAAGAACACCAAATTGCATTTCCTGCCAAAACTAAATACCACAAAGCAGTGGTCGTATGGATTCTATATACATAATTTATAGATTTTTCATTTGAAATGGAGAGGGAATATTTGAAAGGTGATATTTAAAAGTTCACCACTTAAGTGATTATTTGCCTATAATAAGTGATCTCTTTCCATATTTCTTTCAAAATCTGTGAATGAATTACAAGACAATTTTTCAATCATAACTATAGATATGGTTGAGTAACATCAGCTCTGTAGAGACTGCAATCTTGAATCCAGTGTTCCCTGGCTATTTCACCTTATTTACATGTATTCTCCCAAATTCTGAGTCCCATATTTCTCTTCCCCTAAAATAATAGTCATTATGTTACCTCTTCTTTGACATGTTACGATTTTCTAAGGAATCTTTCAAGTCACCAAAATAACAACTGGAAAACATAAAGTGATTCATATATCTCAGTTGTTACCTTGTCTTATTTTTCTGGTTTGTGTGGAGATACCGCTATTTTGTGTCAGAAGATACATCTTTTTTTTCCATGTGAAGAATTTCGTATCTGTCACAGTCACCATCATGAGTAAAAACAGTGGTTTTATGTATGATACACATATTTAAGGATCCTATAAAATTATATACTTTTCTGACCTCTTAAAAATATCATAAAATCCTGAATGGCATGGACAATTACCTAGTTGGTACAGCTAAATACATATGAATACACATGAAGTAAAATAAATTAGCTACTTTGCTTAGAACCAAACAACAACAACAACAACAACAAAAAAACACTCAGAAAAGTTTTCATAGGATGAAAGGAAATCAAAGTTGTATAACTGGGAAAAATCCCAGGGTTTGTGTGCTGGCTTTTATTGTACATTTAAACATGAATATTTTATTGTTTCATTTGAAAATACTGAGATTAGAAAAAAAAAATTTGAGTGACCTATTTCATAGAATGTTTCTGTTAAATTGGAGCACAATAGCCCACTTAAATTATATCAAACATTGAGCACCTGTGAACAAATTTTTGTGATTGAGAACAATTCTATTTGTATCCACATGTTGAATTTTAAGATCATCGTTCACACTGACAGTCAATACAAAGGATCAATACAGTAGTTCATGAGCACTGTAAATAAAGCTCAACAAATTTGTGTTGCTTTCCTTGACAGTCAGCACGTCTGAAATGTCACATTTGCACAGAATTAAAGGCTTTAAGCAAACACTTGTAAAGAGGACCCTTGTGACCCTGGTGACTGAATATATTATCTTGCCTCTTTCTGTTGATAAAAACAGAACAGTTACCAACCTTATCTGAATTAAAGTAAGCTCTGCTCAATTCAGATAAATTTTATTGTGAAGAATGATATGCTAAATAAGATTTATCTTTATTGACAAAAAATGAAATAAGGAAATATGTTGTCAAGGAATTTGTTATTTTAATGGTGAAATCAGAAGGATAAAAGTTATATGGAACTTTGAGTTACTTTGCTTCTTTCTCCTCAATGGCCAGTATATGTTAGTATTCTGCAGAGGGAAAATTCAATTTCAGACAACGCATCCAGCTAATGAGCTTGGAGAAGCATTTTGTTCTCCAACTATTCCTTATCTGTGGCAGTCAGTCCATTCAAACCTCTACACCAGAGAAGTGAATTTCAGGTTTGAACTTTAGCATTCGGTAAATAGTCCTCCATAGATGGTTCCTCCATAAGACAATCACCATATTTGGTTACAGTTCATGACACTCACCATCTCGGATCTGTTTCAAAACCAGTAACAGCCCTATTATCTTCTTTTTCAATGACATTTTATAGTGCTATTTAGTGAAGTGTAAACTTCTAAAGCATGTTTTATTTTTCTTTTCCTGTGGTTTTGTTCCCTTACACAGTGCAGTATTACTTGTATAATAGATGTGTATGGGCTATTTTTTAATTGCATCTTTTAAGAAAAATGTGTAGATCCTCTAAGAACAACCTTCCTTTACAGACTGGTATCATTTGATCTCCCAAGGATGGAAAGGTAATGGGTTATCTTTGCTTCTTTAACAGTTGGAGGCCAGATAAGTTAGACATGCTCTCAACTGAAAATCGGAATTGTGGAATAATCAAAATAGGCTATTCACATACATCCTGAGTCAATTTAAAAGTAGAAGATGAACCAACTGCCACTTCACGATATGATTTCACTCCCTAACATAGAAAGAAGGCAAGGTGCTTATGTAGTCTGAAATTCCAAAACAACAGTCACAGTTACAATGAATGGCTGATGGAACGAGTTCTAGTATTAGTATTTTAGGTAAATTTATAAAGACCTGGTTGTGGTCAAAAAACAACTCCATTCAACTTCCTGATCCAGTTAGGGAGAAGGTTCCAGAACACAGCAAAGAAAACTTTCTGACTCAAGTTTTGTTTGGGAAATGAACAGAATACAGGCCACTCTTCTCCGGATCCCTAGGAGGGCTAGGAGATGAGGCACAAATCTAGATTTCTAGAGCTGCAATCGATAAGGAATGTCTTTAAGATATAAAACATCCCAGGACCTAATCAATCCACACTTGGGATGATTTGATGACACAAAAGCTGCAGAAATAAATGTCTCTAGAAATAATGCCACCGGAACTGATTCATCGCACACAACGAACAGGATATCCTGAACACTGTGAGGGAGGAGAAACAAAGAAATCATTTGCTGACATGAGCTCTACTGTAACATCGGGACTCACAAAATGCAGCAAAAGAAGGTTTATCTCTTTGGAAGATTCCATCTCCATTAGTGGTTGTTAAAGAGAAACAGAATCAAAGATCTATTCAGATACAGTAAGTTGAGGAGACACACAGAACACAAAATTCATTCTTCACCTACAGAGCAATAGTCACGACAGGCTCTGTGAGACAGGACATGGGACAAAAAGCAAGACTTGCCAAGGAGGGTCCCAGGCAGCTGCTGTTATTTGGGTTTGGGGTAGCAGGAGCAGCCAGAGGCAGGGGGATCTTCACTGGCCCATTTGCATAACTCTGGGTCACTTCAGAGGAGACACGAAAGAGGACCCGTGGCAGAGGATACACAGGCTGCATGTGGCCCCAGCAGGGTGGGCACAGAGTCTGAGTGTGGGAAGTTTGACCCCGCAGGGGATTATGAAGTTTTTTAACTTTTAAATACATTCTATTTTTTTTCTTCTGTGACTAGATAATAAAAATATAGAGATTTTTGTTTCGTTTTTCAACTCAATCCACTTTTATTTTTTAAAGTTTTGGGAGAAAAACATCTGTTTTAAGTAGGGCATGTGTCACAGGGGTTCGGCTTGGTGACTTTAGCAACTGGAAGATACTTCTTACCTAGATTAAAAACAGATACTAACCCTGAAGTTCAAGGTTTAGTCTCTACTCCAGTTACTCTCTTAAACTTGTCTTTTTATACAATATTAATCATCTCTATTGGGATCTAGAATATTTGTCAGTATCAATTGATACATTTTTTTATTCTTTGCCACGCTTTAAAAATGTTCCACTGTAAATAAAATGTATGTATTTTTGCCAATATTTCAGTAATTTGATTTCAATAGTCTCTATAGTGACAGCTCTTTTGTTTTTAATGTTAAACAGTTTTCAGTGTCTTTGAATTAGAATTTTAGAAAGGCAGTGAGGTTTATTGCTGTTTCTTTTTTGTCTAATAGCCTGTGTTGTGGATGTATTTTATATTGTCCATACAGCATCCTAGCATTTTTAAAAACCTCACCCCAACCTGTTATCTTTTCACTTCAGTCCACCCTTCCCATGTGGTTACTTTCGTTTCGTAGGTTTTACATATTCTTAGGTAATTATGACCTGCAAAATTAGCAAAATAAAAAGGGGAGTAAAATAAAAATTATTCCACTTCAACTCCTGTAAAATATAATTGAAGTAGTTCTTTGTGGCACTGTGGTTTTTTTAACACAAAGTAGACAAATGATTAGCGTATAAGTACTCATAACGTATAAACTTTTTGATTACTTGTGAGTCCTCTTAATCTGGAAATACTAAAATGGGAGGGTAAATAAGTTATGCATACATTTCCCTTATATCATGAATTTTCTTTAATATTTTGTGAGGATTTATAATATTTTTAAATAGGTCGCCTGCTGACATTTCAAGTTCATGGATGTTTTTAAGCTTTCCCTACAGGTTTCTTGTGAGAGCTTCAAATTTGGAGAATTTAGCACTGCTCAGTGATAACTTGGATTAAGAGTCTCATGCTCTACCGACTGAGCTAGCCGGGCGCCTCAATGATAACTTGGTAGAGTACCACATGCTGTGAAGATCACTTTGTGTTTGTTTGCTGCCAAAGCAATATTGCAATACCTGTGAACCTGACCTCCATGAAGTATTTATTTCTTTCAGTGAGCTGCCTGTCAAACTGTTGCAATAACTTTTGATATGGGCATAGCCCTTCAAAGTAAATCAAGATAAAATCTTTAGTCTCTGAACGTACTAATTTCAAAGTTTTGTCTTTAAATGCTGATTCACATTGTACTTCAGGTAGCATTGATGGTTTTGATGTTCCTAGGTAGTTTGCATGGAGTGTGCTTGATCAAATGTCTAACACAGGTTTTGTTTCTAATGACTTTGATCTGTAAAATCTCTTCTGGTGCTTTACCAAATATGATGACAAGATTCGACATTAAAAATTAGTCTACAGGACCTATAAAGCATGAGGTGTACAAAATAAAAAATAACAAGAGATATCAATCTAATTCAGGTCCATATAATATATATAGATAGATATAGATATTATATTAAGATATGACATATATATATATATATCTTACTCCTGAATTTGAAAGAGCTTTTACATGTTTAGATTGTGAGAAATGTATCTGTGAAATATGAATATGGGCAAAACACTTAGATTTAATGGTTCTTAACATAATAACTATGGTATAGAATTCAAGCAAATATAGTTACATTTACTTAAGTAGTTCATTCCCATTTAATCTCACATTTTATTGTCTTTTTTTGGACATCTTTTCTTATTCCTTTTCTCACTCCATCCCTACCTTTCTCCCTTTCTCTCCTCCTCCTTTCTATCACAGTAAGATGTAAAGGTGTGTGGGGGGAGTTAAAATATGGATTCTGTGCCAGAGATTTAGCTCAGTGGTTCAAGCATCTGCCTGGCAAGCACAAGATCCCGAGTATGATCCCCGGTAACCACATATCATAACACTGGGTGAGGTGGCTAATACCTATAATTCCAGCACTCAGGAGGCAGAGGCAGAAGGACTGCCTCGAGTTTGAGGCTATCCTGGGCAATGTAGTGAGTTCATGGCCAGCCTGAACCACAAAGCAAGAGCCTGTCTCAAAAAAAAAAAAATGCAGTATCAGTCAAATCAAATTTTTTTTTTTTTGAGACAGGGTCTCACTTTGTAGTTCAGGCTGGCCCTGAGCTCACTATGGAGCCCAGGCAAGCCTCGAACTCAGCAATATTCCTATCTCTGCCTCCCGAGTGCTGGGATTACAGGTGTAAGCCACCACGCCTGGCTCTTTATTTTTAACATAAATGCAGGATACATCCCAAGTTCATTCAGTTCCAAAAAAAAAAAAAGTGTATATATTAAATGAAAAATAATTGCCTTAAATATTAGTATTTCCATTTTATTTTAAACAGAAAGATAAAGCCCAAATTAAAATATAATCATGTTTTATCTTGGATAATTATAAAAATATGCACAATTTGATAATATGCTCCATTGCTAAGATTAAGGCACTAAGTTCTTCTAAGAATGTAATAGGAGTCAGTGCTTGTGGAGAAGAATTAAGTAAGATCTAACAATCCAGTATGTGTATTTAAACCTCGCTCTAGCAAACCCATTTTAAGCATCCTATTCTCCAACCCACCCCAGGCACGCTGATACTAATTTAAAATGATGCAAGTCAAACACTGTTCAGTACACTGTTGTTCACATCAGTATCAAACTGAAATCAGTACAAGCATTCAGTATCATCCTTCTGGTTTATTAACTTTTGATATTCTCCCATGGTGGAGAAAGATCATATACAGTCAGACAGGGAATGAACTCTCAAGGAAATCAGAGAAAAGTAAAAACATCCAAACTGCAGGGGGGGAGGGGCATCTCCCGAAGGTGGTCAGGCCTAGGGGGCTCCCCTGGGATAAGCAGTGATTTGGAAACATCCTGTAATTACCGCCACCTGGTCCAGGAGGTCAGCCCGTTATCAATCACCCAAGTCGGTGACCAGAGCTTCCTGGCCCATTGCTTTCCAATAATGCCTCTGTTCTTCTCATGTGCTCTTCCTACGTGAGCAGCTCGTGGATCACCCACAGCTAAGCAGCTATTCCTGTAATTCGACGGGTTAATTTTGATGTGATTCACCTCATACTTACACCTTGCTTCTTCTGCACAAATGATCCCTGACAAAAGGCCTCAGGGTCAATCTACATGGAACCTCTTTTCTCCCTCAATAAATGTACTCTGCTTCCAACCTCCACTGCTCGTTGGGATACATTCTTCAGTTTCAGAGGGCATGAACTCAGCATACATTGGCAGCTACCAACTGGGGAGTTATGTTTATCCTACATCAGTACCATATATCCAGGCAGGGCTGGCAAAGTTAGTATGAAAAGGATGGTCTGATCTATATGTTTAATATAAAATCATCAAGTGACAAAACTGTAGGAAAACAGATATATTTCTTTTTATGTAAAACAGAAGAAAGCATGTCTGATTTTCTCTACTTGTCATCACTCTTTCATGTAGGTATCACCGATCTCCAAGCTTGTTAATAACTGTGTGTGTACTTGACTCTATTTGCACAGTCATATGAAGGAAAGTGATGAGTTCTCCCCTGGATGGGGAAGGAGACTGGGAGCAGGATTGTGAACAATTATATGATCAACTGATGCCTGGTAGCAGACTATCAGCGGGTGCCTAACGGCCCCAAATGGCAGTGAGCAGACGGCTGGTAGCCAACTTGCAGCTGGTGGCTGGAAGCTGCGAATCACCCATCAGTTGACGACTGGTGACTATCAGTTAAATAACAGTCAGGGCTAACAGTTGATCGCTGAAACCCCCAACTGTGACAAGCAAATGGTCGTTCGCTGGCTACCTCCTTGGTAGCCATGACTGACAGTTAAATAACTTACAGGGCTACTACCCTCTGGCAGATAGCAACCTCTGTGAGAATCATCCAGGCTTACACAGCGTGCATGTGGAGGTTGTGGCCATGACAGCCTTGGGAAAAGAAGAGGGAAAGTTCATTGAATATAAGTAAACATTCTAAGCAGACAATACAAAAACATCAGAAACATTCTGTGAACATGAATCAGAGCACAGAGAGCACCATGGCCCACACGTCTTCCACAAGCCACTTTTGGCTGGGGCCTGGCAGTCCTGGCATGAGTGTGATCATGGCAACTCCCTGTCAGGTAAGTACGTCTTGGCACGAGTATGCAGCAGTCATGAGTACTCAGGTGACCCTAAAGAAAAGTAGTCATCAATAAAAGTTGGGAAGTAAACTTGAGAAATAACAATAAACAGGGTGCTGTATAAGCTATTATTTCTTATACGGTATCAACTAGGAAATATTATAAATTGTATTCATTATTAAAAGATAAAAATGCAAGATTTAATGAAAAGATTGGAACAGTTTTTATCATACAAATAATTAAAAATAAAAAATATTAACTGAAGCAGATCATAGTAATTTCATAATACCTCAGTTGTTTATAAGCTTACAAACCAGAATGAAAATGGTCTTAACTACCATTCAGTCATTTTTTGAAAATAATATTAATTTTATAATTTATTAGAATGACAGTCCTTGCAGTGCATTGTCAAGTAACTGAAATAACTCACTGTAACATACTCTTAATAGTTGAATATTTCAATGAGAACTTCAAGTATAAAATTTCAAGAAGTACAGCAAAACATTGTGACTTTCAGTTTAAGTAGATATATCACTGTGATTTTATATATTTTTAAGTTTAAATTCCTTATTTTTGAAGCTCTCTTCGCTGAAAAATCTAGGACATCAATCTAGTGATAAATGCTCCTGAACAAAATATTTGTGATTAAATGCTATTTAAATAATAAGAACCTAATGATCTTAGAAGGGATTTTATAGAGAGACAAGTTTATATGGGTGGAACCATGAAGTTAAAAGCTTTAAACGAGAAAGACTGCTCAGAGAAATACAGCTACCACCACCTGAAACATACACATTCTCAGATAAGGTTATTTGAGCTCCAAAACATAACTAAACATTTTTTTAATTTGTATATATAAAGTCTTTTGCATTTAAGAGGTCCTCAAACATTTAAAAAAAATAGGGCAGGGAAAGAAAAAATGGTTTAAAGGTAAAGATTAATGTTGGTAACTAAAGTTAAAAAAATGAATCATTTGTCTCATATTTCTGATATAAACTATCTCACATAAAATCAAATATTTCTAGTGGATGAGAAAACACTTACTTTCCCATAGATATTCATTAAATAAATCATAATAACAGGGAAGCATAAGTTTGTAATTCCAAAGAAATAAATATTCTAGAACTAGTCATCAATGAACAGAAAGAACACTGTATATCATGTCTATAGGAATGTCTGCAAAATATTGTATTTGTACAACCTCAACTTACCAATCAGCCTTAGCATTACTAAATTAGATCACTATATATCATGCAGTTTGTAGTATGCTGCAGAATGAAAGATTTCAGCCTTCCTATGGTGCATACATGCTTAAAATATTTAAAGGCACAGTTTAGACAAAAGGTTCCATTTGCACAAAAGATAAGGATTAGAAGAGAAGTTAGTCACACATTAAGAAAGAAGTGAATTAAATCTAGCAAATGAATGATCTATAGGACAAATTGGCTTTGATTACATATTAGAAAGTGCTTTGGCAAAACCGCTTAACGTTTTGCATGACTTTGTCTAAGTAGTTAATATCCCTAATTGTGTAAAGACAGGCACTGTGTGAAATATTTTAGATCCTTCTCTGTTTGACTTGTGGTTTGCGGTTGCAGGCAGCTGTGTGGGATAGAACCCCCTTCTTTACAAAGGTCACGTGCACTGCCACTCCAGTCCTTCTGGGCCACTGGTGGTAGGAAATCATCGCTTTCCTTGAATTTCTCAACATGTGGGACTTTCTCACTTTGATTTCTGTCAAAGCACTCAAGCCCTTACCTTTAGCTTCAAACTTTCCAGATCACAGGCATGCTGTATTGTACAGTACTGTCTCCTGTGCCAAACTGTATCTCCATCAGTTCCATCAGAAAGCTGGAATCCCCCAGGCCTCCAGGAAAAGGAGCTATGACCAACGGATATAACACATACACCCCGATTCAGCAGACCTCAGTGTGTGCGTGTGAGTACAGACACTCATTCTCTACCCGAGCCAGTAAGACGGAGGGGCACATACAACGACACTCCTGGTATTTGCTAACACGGGAGTTCCTGAGAAAGCGGAAGTGAATCGTGGTCCTGCCTAATACAACCAGGAGCTTCCAAGTGTTTTTAGCAGCAGTGGGATGTTAACTATTCCACTGGAATTCCTTATAATCCATACGGACAGACCGTTGCTGAACTTGTACATTTAACATAGAGACAACTGGAAAAATACAACGGGAGAATAATTATGCAACATATATACTTAATTTTTGAATCCCCTTAGAAATATAGATAGCACCCTGATGGAATTACATGGATCCCAAGTGCCAAGGCATGAGAAAAGGGAGAATGTTCAAGAGTCGTGGTTCCCAGAGACGGGAAAATGAGAGGACTCGGTGATGGGGGTGGGGACTTGCTTGTGTTGTGGCAGGAAATGGATAGATAAATGGTGCGGGTACTTTCTAGGATCATGTGACTACGGACAAGGACCCACACACACACACACACACACACACACCCGTGACATGTTTTTGAAGGAACTAGACTCCACTCTCCTCAACGGTGAAGGCCTTCCCTCAGACAACAACCGAAGAAAACCACTCAGGAAAGACTCGTGCATCGTCAGTGTCTGCCTGAGCCCAGAAGGCCTGGCATCCACAGGGGCCCCTTGGCTGGATACCCGGCCCGAGTCTCCGACTGCCTGCGGGAATCACGGCTAATGGACGCGAAGCCTGGGTAATAGACTCCAAGCTGGGGAGTGAAGGTGAGGTGCACGTAAGGACACTCGAGGAAATGCTTCTGCCGTCAGGGGCACGCGCGTGACGGCGCTCACAGTTACACAAGAGTGACACACAACCACTCACACGCAGCATGCTCAAGGCCACGCGGCTGGTGTCTGTCAGCATCCCTCACTACGCGATAAGCACTAGAGCTATAACGGTAACTATAAAGAGCAACACTACACGGTCATTTTGGCTGGAGGAATAATGACACACCTGTAATCCCACGATTCAGGAGGTGGAGGCAGGAGAATTGCTGAGTTCGAGGTTTTCCTGGGCTACAAAGCAAGACCCTGTCTCAAAAAAAAAAAAAAAAGTTACACAGACTAAGCAAACTCCTTGGTGCCGCTGAGAGCCTGGGCCTGGCCCTGAATCGCAGCTATGCCCCTCCCCAGCCGGAAGTAGTACAGCTGTCTGTGCCGGTTACCTCCTCTCCGCAGTGAAGCAGCACCTCTCCAGAGGGCTGAGCCAGGTAAGACAGTCCTTGTGCAAGCAGTCAGATAGGGCTGGAGCCTTGATAAGACCTAGTGTAGATACATTCCCACTGTGGGTGGAGGTACAGTCCTTCCTTACACCCTAAGTACTTGCCTAGGGATCAATAACAGGGACTGGTATTCAAATTGCTGCGGGGGGGCGGGGCACTTGGGAAGAATGAGGCCTAATCGGCCTGGTCTGTGAGCTCTGAGAAACAAAGTGGCATTCAAGCCTCACACGCTGCAGGGAAAAGGGAAAGCACCTGAGGTGAAGCTGTTTCAACAAGTACCACGGAGGGAGGAGACAGGTGAATGTTGTGGATTCTAAATGTGCCCTGCCTGAGTGAAGAAAGCCAAAGTGAGCCAGTCACATGGGGCTCTGTGTGGCAGGGACACAGGAGCCCCTGACCCTCCAGATTCTAACCTGTCTCTGTGTCATTTTGTTTTTCATCCTTGTCACCCCTCTTTCAGTTGGAAGCTCATACACTCATTCCTACAGTACAATGTGTGGAATTTCATGATTCAGACTCAACTTAAAATATATAAAGCCACAGTTTTAGACAACTGGAGAAATCTGAGTGTGATTCTAAGAATTATTGAAGTTTTATATGAGTAAAATGATTTTATTATTTATATTTAGATTTCTTGTGCAAAGTCACAGGAATGTGTTGTGCTACATCTTAGAAGTTTGACTACTATCTGGCTTATGGATGAAATCTGAGGAAAGCCTGGATGATTCAATGAGATTCTGACTAAAAAATAAAATAGAAAGTTCTAGAATGTAGCTCAGTGATTGGGTATTTGCCTACTCTGTCAAGACTCTGGTTTTAATCGCCATCTTAGGAAAAGAATGAAAGAAATATGTGATTTTTGAAACTGAAACTGAGTGGTATGTGAACAGAGATTTTTAGTTATCTATTTCTATATATGCTTGTGAATTCTGACAAAAACTTAGAGGAATGTTTACATTTTATTTTCAATTAAAATTGTTATTTTTCCTTGAATAACTCATTAATGTTGAACTCCAGCACCACAGGAACATCAAAAGAAATCATTTTCCTGTTAAAATTGATATCACAGTAGTATATTATTTCTCAAATATGTAACCACTTGATACCCACTGTCTCAATTTCTCTTTTGTTTCTTTTTTTTTCCCACTTAGCCTCTCTGTGACAAATAACAAAATTCAGTCATTGTAGCTTATTCCAGTTTTTCTACCAAGTATAAAGGTAAAATTTAAAAATATAGACATGATTACATAAATTACATGCTTCAAGATATCCATTTGTACACTTTAAATCTCTGAGTTACTTTAAAAAATGGAGAACTATGTTTCAGAGTCAAATATCCAAATATATTCACAAAACTTATAGTCAAGTGACTCAAGTATTGCTTAAAAGTCAGGTACCTCTAACATGGCCTCTTAGTTGGACAACAACTTCTCTAAGTCCTAATTTTTCATATTGATGATGGAGAAGACTCAAAGTTAGGACCCATATTAAAATTTTGATTATATTCAGTTCTCTCAACTATGCATAATTTAGAGCAGAATTACCCAACTTCTAGGACAGATTGTTAAAAATCTGTGGCCTACCAGGCTGGGGATTAGGCTTAGTGGTGCCATGCCTGCTAGGCAAACACATGGTCCTGAAATCGATACTCAGTATCACAAAAAATAAAACAAAAAAATGTGGCCTTGTAGGAACTGGACCAGAGAGTAGGAGAGGAGAGGCAGGCAGCGAGCAGAGTATTGTCTGAGTATGCAGCCCTCACCATCCCTTGCTTTTCTGCCTACCATCTGATCAATAGCAGTATTAGATTCTCACAGAAGCACAAAGCTTATCATGAGTTGCACATGCAAGCGATCTAGGTTGTGCATTTCTTAAGATAATAAGAAAAAAATGAACATCAAGAACAGAAGCAATTATCAAATTGAATTCATCAAATGAGCCTGCACTGGGAGCATAAATTTTAGTGTCTAATTACATTGCTAAAAATAGGAAGCCTTTCCTGTGAGTGAAGAGTTGATTCTGAGTGCTGGTAAGCATATTGGCTATGAACACTTAGAAGAGGTTGCGATTCAAAAGCTGGCACATGCTCCAGATGGTAACTAGATGAATTGAAGAAATAGCAAAAGATACTGAGGAACAATTATCAGAGGCTGTTAGCAAATTATCATGTATAAACTCAGTATTTGATGGCAAATGGAATAGATGAATAGATTGCACTTACAAAGTAAGAATGCTTGTTTTAATGTGGGAGATTTTCAGGAGGTTATGATGGGGATATGTTGCATACACTTTTGTTGGCAACCAAAACCACAAATACAAAACAAGTCAAGTCTTTGAATAGTTACATATCATGACAACATAACTGGCCATTTTAGGTCAGTGTGTGCTTGGAGTGAGTGGCTGTCATGACTAGAAAACTTTCTGCTACTCAGATCAAGGGTTGCACATGTGAATTTGAATCTGTGCACTGTGTCTTCTGTTAAACAATCCTGGTTAGCAAAAATATCCCTGGAACTAACCAATTTATGTGATTAAGACTGTCAGCCACATTAAACTATATGTCCTTCACTCAGTCTGTTCACCTAGCATTGTGTGGACCTGTGTGCAGAACACTCATCTCTTATACACAGAAGAAAACTGGCTTTCTAAAGGTAGATAACTTGCCAAAGATTGTGAGTGTGTGAACTGTTCCAGAGATTTTAAAAAAAAAAAAGTATCACTGAGAATACATGTCAATGAAAAAGAACGGGTTCCCAAAACTAGCTTATTCTGTGACATATTCAACTGCTAATGAACTCAATCTGTTATTTCAAAGGAGAACAGCAACTATGCCCAAGTCAACAAAGAAAGTGGCTGAATTCAAAGCCAAACTACAGTTATAGGGGCTATAATTAAACATTGAGAACCTTGATATGGTTCAAACTTAGTAGGTTTTCAAAGAGACTAAGGCAGGGTATTCCCTCTCCCAGTGAATGCACAGTCAGCAATCTCAGCCTTTGTAACAGTTTGACATTTTTTTAACACTACTCCTCATTAACTAGAAAGTAATAGATCCAGGTCCCATTTGTAACTAGACTGGGTAAATCAATTTTACCTGTTCTAGAAGATTGCGTGCTTGAGATCACAAATGGTGCTGGCTTTAAAAATATATTTAAGACACCTTCCAATTTCTATGTATTTGAAATATTCAACCCAGCCTATCTTGAGATTTCCACAAAAGAATTGGAAGTTCTGGGCTGGAGGGTTAGCTCAGTGGTTCCGGTGCCTGCCTCGCAAGCGCAAGGTCCTGAGTTCAATCCCCGGTAACCACATATAATGCTGGGCGTGGAGACACGCCCACCAACAATCAACGCTGCATACCACAATGCTGGACGTGGTGGCTCACGCCTGTCATCCCAGCACTTGGGAGGCAGAGACAGGAGGATTGCTGAGTTCGCAGTGGCTTGCCTGGGCACCATAGTGAGCTCAGCGCCAGCCTGAACTACAAAAGCGAGACCCTGTCTCAAAAAGCAAAAAAAAAAAAAAAAAAAAAAAAGAATTGGAAGTTTTGCATCCATTTTCAATAGCATATCTTTGTGAAAGAGGGTTTGGCAGTTGTAGCCAAGCCAATAAGATTATGGAGTAGACTGATCATAAACAACACATCTAAAATGGCACTTTCTCCCCTTGTCTCAACATGGCAGTGGTGAATCGTAGGAAGTCAAGGTCAGGGCCCAACAATTCTACATTGTAGTAAGATCTATAATTATTTCATTACATAAAACATATAACAAAATAATAGAAATAAGTACATAATAAATATAAGGTGCTTGTTTAGTTGTCTCAAAAGGTGGAAGTATTTTCTGCCTTAAAACAAGTTTCTCATGCCAAAAATATAGACCATACACTGAAATTCCTGTCAAGATTATTTTCCTGTCCTACCTTTTTCTCTTTGAATTTTGTCATTCTTCAACATGCAAGTGAAAGGAAAATTATCCCTCTCAGTGTAAGTAACTCTTGTTGTAACTTCTTAATTCTATTTTACTGATCATCACAAAATCTTTTACGAACTATGTCAGTTCATATACACAAGAATTCTTTAATAATATTCACATTCTCCTGCCCAATGACATTATCTTGCATCACTTTGAATTATTTAAGTAGAACATTAATATTTTAAAATTTTAGGCATGTATTATTTAATCAGATACAAATTCACATAAAAAAGGGTTTAGTAATTTTAAACAAATCATCAATATGGTTCTTTCATCTATTCTGCTATTTGAAAAAATATGTGGCTTATTTGGGCTTAAAATTATTTCTGATGGTTTACATTATGTTTCTTTTTTACTGTTAATGTAATTCTGCATGTTTGTGAGAAATTGTAGCAGAAATAAAACAAAGGCCACAGAAAATCTATTTTTTATTTTTACTTAAAACTTAATCAGGGTTCCGGAGATTTAGCTCAGTGGTTCTGGCACCTGCCTCGCAAGCGCAAGGCCCTGAGTTCGATCCCGGTAACCACATATGATGTTGGGTGTAGTGACTCATGCCCACCAGCAATCAATATCACGTACCACAGTGCCGGGCATGGTGGCTCACGCCTGTAATCCCAGCACTTGGGAGGCAGAGACAGGAGGATTGCTGAGTTTGAGGCTTACATGGGCTACATAGGGAGCTCAGGGCCAGCCTGAACTAGAAAGCGAGACCCTGTCTCCAAAAAAAAAAAAAAAAAAACCCTTACTCAGGAAAATTATATTCAATTAAATATCTTGAAGCAATGGTCTGTTCCCCATAAATAAGGAATATTAAGACATAGAGGATTTATGACACAGTACAAGGAAAATCTATCCAAAATGGTCAGTAATGTGTCATTACTTATCCAAATAATGATAAAATATCACTTTCATATAGATCAAGTTCTGCTCTACCATAGTAAAATTTTTTCATATACTATGGAATGCTTCATATATTTTTATAATATCACTATAGCATATGTAGAACAAGCTAACAAATGATGTTTAGAAATAGCATTGACAGTAATATTAAATATAAACTATCATTAGCACTATCTCAGGAAATATCAATACTCTCATTTTCTTCTGAAATGTAATTTTTATAATTAAAATCACCCATATATTATAAATATATTGAATTTATTAATAATAAATAGAAAGAACAAACATAAATAGATCATTTTTTTGTTTTTCATTAAAGATAAATTTAATAAATACTAATATTTGTTTTATTTTATAAGCATGAATGAAAATAAAAGCAATTTCAATAATTGGATAAAATAGCATTTAAGATAATATTTTAAAATACATTTTACATATATACACATTTATTGCCATTTTAAATTTGTATATAAATGTTTGAATGTCAAATGATTCTTTTGGAAAATGGAATGTCAATTCTTTTACCAGTTATGTAATTTTCATGACATTGTCTGATGCCAAACTTACTTAGCTGTTTGTGGACATTGGTATGCTCTTGCATGTACTTCAAAATAAGAAGTTATAGTCGGGCGTGGTGGCTCACGCCTGTAATCCCAGCACTCGGGAGGCAGAGACAGGAGGATTGCTGAGTTCGAGGCTTGCCTGGGCTACATAGTGAGCTCAGAGCTAGCCTGGACTACAAGTAAGACCCTGTCTCAAAAAAAAAAAAAAAAAAATAAGAAGTTATATTTTACCTTGCTTAGATTTCCAAATCCATATAAAGATGTACTAAAGGATCTGTGTTATCTTCATTTAATTTTACCTCTCTAAAAAACTAAAAATAAGCAAATACATTCTTTTTAAGATTGCTGATATCAATTAACAAATACACAAGTGATCTATTGACTTTTTACTTATTCTTATACTGGGAGAAATACACTATAAAAAAATGAAACCCAGAAAAGAGAAATCAATTAAGTGTCTAATGTGAAAATTAAGGACATCACAGACTGAGTTTGAAACAAGGAAAATTTATTGATAGTAAATCTGGATTTCTATTTCAGAATACACACACAGGGCTTGGGGAAAAAGATTGGTGGCTGTAGCTACTTCCCGTTGTAATAAAACTGTACTGATTTAGATTTCATTTCCATCAGAGGTAATGATATAAACATAGAAACACAATAAACATATACTGCTCAATATTGATGGTAGCTTTCCATTGAAAGGAAAAGCCAGACATTCTTAATTTTTTTAATTTTAATGTTAAAATTATCTAGCATTGTGCTTGATTCATTAAAATGTTTTGAAAATCTTATAATTGTACATTCTCAGAGATACATAATTCCATTTATTTCAGCTGTTTTCATTAAACGTGTTATTATACACAACAAAATTGTCCTAACTAAAAAGTGTGATTAATTAAATCAAGGGTACACTTGAGAAGTTATTGGGGCTGTTTAGACTCTAAAGGCAGAATCTGGGTACAATCTGCTTGATTGCAAGTTAGTCTAATTGATTGGAAGTTGGTCCAATTATTTTATTTACTGTAATTCATATGATGCCTGCTCACTAATAGATACAGCTGTTAGCCAAATAACAAGAAAGCAAAAATGCCTTATGTGAGTGATATTTCCCATCTCAGCAGTAAAAAGCAAGGCAAGATAACATATCTTCACACATAAAAACATTTGAAAAATATGTATATATATGGTTCTAGTTTGGAAAATCACTTTTATTTCAAACTTTTTCTTTAATTCAACATTAAGTATCATATATTACAAAATGTTCTTAATTATAAGTAGAATTTTGCTCTCTGGATATGTTTTCATCAGGCAATAAAAGATTGTATTATAAAAATATCATGTTATTGAAGGCCTTTAGAGAAAACTAAGACTATCACAGCATTCCCTCACTTTCTAGGTCTAAGGTTTAGGAGAGTTTTTTAGAGAAACACATTAAAATTGTTATCCACTTCACCTATAGAAAAATGGATACCGTACTATTTTCTTTACTTATGAAATTAAATAACATTTTAATCCTTCACTCCGAATGCAAAATGCTGCATGTTAAAGGCTGGTGTCATTGACAAAAATATAATTTTCCAATAGTCAAGGAGTACAGACAAGTTACAAGTTAAAACTTAAGAGGCTGTGGGAGAGCAGTGGGCAGGTCCAGCCGCTCAGTGCCACCGGAAAGAATGTGCGGATCTGCACACTAGCATCGGGTGTGAAGATGGTGAGGCAGGTATCATCCTCCCAGAAACACTCGCACTCAGTCACTGCAGGCCTGCTGCCCTGCTTCTCTGATCTCAGGGTAAAGAGCTACTCTTAGAACTGCCAGCATGTATGTGTTTCTCAGGAATTGTATCCCTGGCATAAAATAAAATATTATTTTATTGCTAGGAAGAGTTCCTCCAGGTAAAGTTGATTTAAAAAATATGGAAAAGTATATGGGAATCACAATAAAGTACCTATGCTTGCACTTACAGGCTTCTGAACTTGCAGTAACAGAACGGTATTCTGTGGAGGTCAACCTTTGAATCTAGCATTCAATACTCAGCTTTGCACCAGGGAAAGTAAATGTTATATGCCAGGCTCAATCCTCGGCTACAATGAAGATTTTAAAGAAACAGTGGTAAGATAACCATGATTCCCCACATATACTTTACTTAGTCAAATGGGTTTTTTCTCCATTTTTGTGCTTCAAAATTTTTTATTGCTTTTAAGCATTTATCTTGAATATAAAAAATAATCCTTAATTAGTTTTTAACTTTTTTTTCAAAAATTTATGATTAATGTCCTTCCCTCCTTAACAAAATTTATTATGCTTTATTTTAGGAGTTCTTTGTTACATTTTTATATTTTCACATTTGCTAGAATTTATTTCAACCCTTTATGGATAATGAAATCTTTTTAGAGCTAAAGATTGATTAAAATTACAAAACCAGTAAACACTTGTGCTATTATGATTGTGAACATTCAGAGCCATGGATGTTATCTTCCCTTTTGTAGGTTCTCAAATAGGGCAGAGGGAATATTAGATTAAAAGAATTTACTCAACTCTTGTTACACTATGTTTGAAAAATAAATTTCATCCTTAGCTTTCATTTGTTTAGAGTGACCATGTTAAAAAGAAATAAAAACTACGTACTATTTTATCCTCAACACGTTTCCATTTGGAGCCATGTGTATCACATGGCTCAAAATATATTCAAGACACAATATTCTTAAAGTTGGATAGAGTGAACCCAACTGAGATGGACTAAGGCTGGAAAAAACAAGGAAGTTAACTGGGCAGAATGTGTGAAGGGTCATAAAAATCCATGGTTAACAGTTTGAATGGGAAGTTTCCATTAATAGTAAGGCATGTGCTGAACATGGGTCTCAGAATGACTCCCAAGCAACATCTATCCTGGAAAGCCATCAGCTGTGTGTAAAACAAGCACAAGAAAGAAACTGTATGTGATGCAACTAGTGAAGCCCTAGAGGAAGACAAACTAGAGGGTTACTGAGAGAGAGTCTCTTCTCTTCCATGCTGTGCATAACATATGGAACTAAATATTATTTCATTGAGTTCTAATTGAATTGGATGTGTGGTCTTTTCTACTCATCTATTGGTTGAAATTAGATTACTTGCTCTACATGTGTTCCGTCATTATATCTTAGAACAGACTACCTGACATTATTGTTATTTATACAGGCTTACGGAAGATATATCTTGTCTTGCAAATCAAATGAAACATATAGCTTCTGTAATCGAGTGACGGTGATAAGTTAAGAATTGGGATCTACTGTGGGCAGGTAAATTTTATTTGACATTGCTGAGCAGGACATGAACTTTGGAGGCCAAGGATAAAAGGCCTTGAGTATGGTTTGGGGGTCCCAAAGCTCATATGTTGAAAGATCCTTCTTCATTTGCGGTAGTGTTACATTCAAGGCAATCTTTAGGAAATGAAGCCAGGCAAGTCACAGAACCAGACTTTTCCTACTCTTTGGCTTTCTTTCGGGTGATGGGATCTATTCCTCTCGTACACACCTCCGTTGGATGTCATTCGCATCGCTGTGTCGGGTCTGATGTGCCTCCTAAGAACCAGCACCGTGCTGTGTGGAGTCTCAAGTCTCCAATA